>SDWI01001861.1:59863-76890 GCA_009193005.1 Lamellibrachia luymesi | reverse complement strand
ACGAGTTGAATTGTGAACCAGAGAGAGAAGTCGCTTTCATTGACACGTTCCATAACCAACTGGTTAGTTAACGAGTTGAATTGTGAACCAGAGAGAGAACTCGCTTTCATTGACACGTTACATAACCAACTGGTTAGTTAAAGAGTTGAATTGTGAACCAGAGAGAGAACTCGCTTTCATTGACACGTTACATAACCAACTGGTTAGTTAACGAGTTGAATTACGAACGTCTATATCAATATGTCCCGATCGGTCTCCAAATCCGCCTCGTAAAACACAGCCAAATGTCTGATGATGTTTCCAACTAATTAACGATAGTTAAATGGCGTAGACAATTACTTAAATCGGATAAATTGCAAAATTTAGCGCATTGTATTCGTACAGGGAATGTGACATCGGAATTTTACTTAGATATGTGCTACTTTCGACTTGATCAGTGTGTAATTAACGTGTGTGCTTGCTTGCTTGCGTGCGTGCGTGCGTGCGTGCGTGCGTGCGTGCGTGCGAGCAAGTGTTCATACGCTAATGCGCACGTAAATAATGTTAGCAACGGTTGTAAATCACAGCAGTTCGTTCCCGGCTTAATGCTCCTTATCAGCGTCGATCTAGAACGCGCATGATTTGATCTTTACGGATCACAGATCCAGCTAATGAACACATCTGTAACACTACGCTGCCGCACGACCAACGATTTACGCAGTTATTAGCTCACTAGCGTCGTCACGCTGTTAACTAGGCTGATGGAGTGCATGCGTACAAGAGGAGAAATACCTCCTCAAATTAATTTATCTATCACAAATGAGGATCTTTGATGTACAAACTGAGTGTGGTGCGAATATTTTAAGTAATATGCGCAGTCGGTTTCAGAGAGGAGTGCTTACTTTTGTTTGTGCTTACTTGGGTTTTTAATGGCGGAAGACCTAAATGGTTACTTCAGTTCAGTGTTTACCAAAGTTCATTACCAGTTGCTGATGCTAAATTTCAGAAGGCTAAATCTGACTATTTAGGACCGTTAGTTGTAACTCCAGAAATGGTAGCTAAGAAAATAAAGGCAATGAAGGATAATATATCACCGAGAGTGGATGGGATTCCTCCAAAATTACTAATGGAAACAGTAGAACAAATCAGTATACCACTTGCAAGAGTTGCTCCGTTTGAATGGAAAGAAGCAAACATCATACCATTATTTAAAAAGGATTCGAGAAATAAGTCAGAAAATTACAGACCAGTGAGTTTAACGTCAGTGATTTGTAAATTATTAGAAAGGTTAATTAAAGACCATATGGTGGACTTCCTCGTTAAGCATAAATTATTAAATTCATCTCAACATGGATTCCTTAAAGCGAGGTCATGCTTAACAAATATGTTATGTTTTTTGGAAGAAATCACTAAGTGGATAGACGTGGGATCGCCAGTAGATATTATCTACTTAGATTTTCAGAAAGCTTTTGACAAAGTGCCACATCAAAGATTACTACTTAAATTAAAAGCCCATGGTATCGGGGATAGCATAACTGACTGGATAGAACAATGGCTGACTGACAGAAGACAACGAGTTGTAGTAGATGGAGAAGTTTCAAATTGGAAATCGGTTTTGAGTGGGGTACCTCAAGGATCAGTATTAGGACCTATATTATTCTTAATTTATATCAATGACTTGGACGACAGTATAACAAGTAACGTACTGAAATTTGCGGATGACACAAAACTGTTTAGAAAGGTTAATACTGATGGTGATAAACAACATTTACAAAACGATCTAGACAGATTAGTGAAATGGTCTGAGAAATGGCAGATGTTGTTCAATTTTGGGAAATGTAAATGCCTACATACAGGACATGGGAACTTGAATGTAAACTATAAAATGGGAGATACTGTTCTGGGTACTACTGTAAAAGAAAAGGACTTAGGAGTTACAATAAGCGCTGATATGAAAGTTTCAGAGCAGTGTGGTATTGCAGCTTCAAAGGGTAATCAAATTCTTGGATTGATTAGAAGAAACATAACATACAAGGGAAAAAAGTTAATTATACCTCTTTATAAAGCAATAGTTAGACCTCATTTAGAATACTGTATACAAGCATGGAGACCATATCGTAAGAAGGATATAGATACGCTTGAACGCATACAAAGGAGAGCAACTAAAATGATTCCAGAACTGAGAGACCTTAGTTATGAAGAACGCCTGAAAGAATGTGGTTTAACAACTCTAGAGACAAGGAGGTTAAGAGGAGATCAGATTGAAGTTTTTAAGATATTGAATGGGTATGAAAATATTGATAGAAATATGTTTTTCTCACTCAAGAAGGATAGCAGAACTAGAGGACATGAGGTAAAATTAGTAAAGGATCAATGTAGATTGGACATCAGGAAGCACTCGTTCTCACAGAGGACAATAAATGAATGGAACAAATTGTCTACACATTGTGTAACTGCTAGCAGTGTGAATATGTTTAAAAACAAGGTTGACACATATCTCAGGAGGGCGGGTTATAAGTAGATGAACACTGTTGGACTCTCGATAAGCCAATGGCTTCCTTGTCCACTTGCCATCTGGGCCTTTGGCTTGGATGGCAAATCTTGTTAAATCTTGTTAAATTCGTCGAAAGAATTCGCGTTGATCGTTAGATCGGGTAACTTGCGAAAGTGTGAATAGCCTGATGTCATAGCGTATAGAGCCGGGCCACTTTTGCCATTTTCGTCGAATTTTTACTGGATCCGGTTAGTAATGATTTAATAGTTTGTCCGATGATTTAATCAACAGAAATAACACCTTTGCACCTTTTTCGTGGTAGGTACCAGCCAACTAAGTAGGTTTATTTGTTCGCGAAATGATTCTAAAACGCGACGAGCGAATCACAATTTATTAATATAATTTGACTGTTTTCTGTTTAATTTTAATGTCCCACCAGAATACCGTGTCAACATAGAATGTTGACCGGCAACGTTGATATTCTAAAACAGATTACGGTCAAATTATATGTTTTTTAATTCACATTTGTGTGGTCAAAATGTTAGGATATAACCTACAGAAACTCCAGCCCATAGACATAGTCTCCAGTCCATAGTATAATAGAGTCTCCAGCCCATAGAGTATCCTGCCCATAGAGTCTCCAGCCCATAGAGTCTCCAGCCTATACTATATAACGTGGTTTTACGATAAAACCAATCTGAATTTGTATCTTTATAAAAGGGAAGAGTTTCTTCGCTGAAACCTATTTTGTTAAAACTGTACAATTTAATGTGTGTTGTCCGCCGCCCTGCTGTAGCGTTTTCGTCAAATCCTACAATTTTGTTTTCGGGAAAATCAACATAGAAGAAGCTCCCGTCCTTTGTCACGGGCATACGCTGCCAACGAGCAACTAGACACGTGAAGCGTAGCAGAAGTGTCGTAGTCTGCAAACGGGCGTTTTTTCCTGTTCATGGACACTTTTCTCAGGGTAAAAAAATCCTCGAAAGTGGGAACCTTCTCAAAATCACTGGTACTTTACCCATATCACATGAACATGGAAGTAAAATAATGATCTGTCCCTGACTGACTGCTTCCGCCTTTTGACGTCATTTCTCCCCCTAATAGTCACTCGCCCACCCGCCACCCTCACCCCCACGCCATTGGCACTTCCGGTTGTTTGGTAGACGCGCTGTTAGGAGATAAGATTACATTTTAGCAAAATCCGGAAGCCACTCGGTAGAACAAACCAAGATGAAATCATTCGGATGTTAACTGGTTTAAGGGAACGCCTTTTGGACGAGGTTTAGAGGGAACATTTGACAGAACAAAGGCCGACAAACTGTGGTCACAAGACTTTAACGACGGCGGCAGCAAATACAATAAACCACCAGAACAATCGACGACATCGTGAAAAGAAAACTTCCGATAGATATAGAAGACATTGTAAGTCTAGGCTTATGATGATTTTACTTGTTTGCGCAACAGATAGTTACTCAACTTAGATGTTTGCATTTACACACATTAGACCGGCACAGCCAAAAGAGAAAACAAATCGGTTACATAACATCTGAACAAATGTTCCAACCTTGCGCGATGGACATTTTTTCGACAATTTTATAGTTATGAAATGCTCTTCTTTTATGTTTGTCTATTTTTGTTGTTGAACATAAAGATTCATTCATTCGTTCGTTCGTTCATTCATTCGTTCGTTCGTTCGTTCGTTCGTTCGTTCGTTCGTTCGTTCGTTCGTTCGTTCGTTCGTTCATTCAAGGAAATGTGGTTATCAAATTGGACAACGTTGTAGTTGAGATTAATACTGTCGCATTTCAAGATAGACAGAGCTCTCTGTCAAAGCAATTTAGAAGACGCGTGTGTTAAGGGGACGTCCTCTGCCCCTAATTACGAACACGTAGCTGCTGATGAGAATTCATTATGCACATCTTTGATTGTGAGCTGAGGTTTCCGTGTGCTGCATAGAGTTACATCATCTTTGATTGTGAGCTGAGGTTTCCGTGTGCTGCATAGAGTTACATCATTAATCATCCCCCTATACACAAGATAAGCCAGCTCACTGCAGTGAAACGGGCGTAGACCACTGGCCGGCATTTCATTGCACGACAGAAACAGTTGCATCCACTGCATGACACATAGGGTAGTACTGTTTATAGTGTGAACATAGCATGTTACAAATAGTTGTCTAACATATGTAAGTAAGTAAGTAAGTAAGTAAGTAAGTAAGTAAGTAAGTAAGTAAGTAAGTAAGTGAGTAAGTAAATAAATTTATTTCCTCCTCACCATCATCATGTACAATATAAGGCAAACCAAAGCAATGAAGATGAGGTGGCTACCAGAGAAGTATAAACTTTTCAGGCTAGTAGCCAGTGACGATGACACCAGGAACCAACTAACTTGAAGATTTGTCATTGTCATTTGTTCTTAATGGGGCATGGCCACCAGACTGATTACTAATTTGAGTGAGGGTGGTCCCAGCAGTTGTGTTATAAGTGTGGGCAGTTGGGTTGTTCATACTGCAGTGAGCATCGTGCATTTGTGTTAAACTCTCCAAGACAAACATTTTGGAGGCTTGCTGGAGAAAGTTGTGGGACAACGAATATGGTTATTTCCTGTGTGGCTTACAGCTGTACGAATCAACAGAAGACAGGATCTAACATCTCGTTATTTTCAGGTAATTTATGTTGCAAATGTTTGTGCTGTGTTAGTGTATATGTGAATGAATGTAACAGTTTCGAAAATGTTCTGAAATATCAATATATTACAGATACGTTTGTTTTTCTTGGGGTAGCGTACATTAAGTGTTTCCCAGTAGTCACATTGATTGGGTGCAACATAAAATGTTATAGGGGTAGGATTCAGTTTTATAAATAATGTGTGCGTGCGTGTATGCATATTTGTAACTCTTTTATAAAACTCTACTAGATGTCAGCTCATTAATAAGATTTTTTTTCTTTATTAAGTCATCTGCATTTAATGAGGCTCTCCCCTTTTTGGTCGTCGTTTGCCTTTTCATCGTTGTATGAACCACTATCATGTAACTCATTCTGTACACATTGCAACATTCATTGCATTCTATGCATTTGTTTGACAAACCATGTGAAAGGTTGCCTACTAAAACAATTGACAGCTTAAATGAGAGAGCACATTTCTTTACATGAGGCGTGTCCTTGGGCAAGTTGGCCAGATAACATTCGAGAAAGATCTTGATCTGCAGGTGGAAATGGCTGTGATGGAGCAGCTGGGGAATGTGTTGGAAGATGGGAAAAGAATATTTTTGGGACCTTAGAGAAGAATGTCCAACAAGGCTTAATGAGATTTTGACCACTTGCAGTCATTAGCTAATACATGTATAGAGCACGTCAGACAGTTCAATGTCGATCATGTTTAGTGGTGCTACTGGTATAGTTAATATGTTATGATATTTGATATACAAGGTGCATGGATAGATTGTGCATGTAATAAGGTATTAGGTATATATAGCTATATAGTAATAATCTCTTATTAGTACTGTATATCTATAGATATAATATTATGATGAAGACTGGGTGCTGTACAGTATAAACACTGGGCCTCCAGTGGGTTCTTGCCGTGCAGCAGCATGAATGTCACTGGTCCATGCCGGCATTACTTTATCATGTGTCAACTGATAAGGGCTAAGCGGTCTTGTTTTACTAACGGGCGTTCTATTTATGTCTATGGTGTGAGGGCACTTATTGTCGGGGTACATCCGTTAAACCACGGTAACTCTGATCGATGCCTACGCAGAATGGTGAATTTGAAATGGTCCAGCAAGGTTAGCAAAACACTGAGTATAGCAAAGGACCAAACAGCTTCCAGTGGAGAAGGAAATCTAGATGAGAAAATGGAGGTGGACTGGTGACACGCTAAGAAAACCCTCATTCAGTGTTACAAGACAATCAATCACACCAAACCCCAGTGGAAGGGAAAGAGGTGAAGACATAGAAACACCGATACCTTGGGGCAGAACTTAAGAATTAAGATGGGCTACATCTGGAACGAACTATAGAAGATGCCACAAAACAGGATTCATTTGAGAACATTAATGTTGTTGATGGCCTACGATCCCAGCGATCATACGGGTCTAAGTAAGTCAGTAAGTAAGGTTACTGAAACGAAATAAACGTAATCCTGCAGTATGACATGTAGACTACACAACTTTATTTCAGTATTTAATTTTTTCCATTTGTTTTCATGTTTTTCCTTAATAAGACAAGCCATGCGATATGCGTCGTTATTTCCGTGAACGTGGCTACGAAAAAAAAATTATTCGGTACACGCATCGCTGGCTATCACCTATAACATAATCTGACCTCGCTGAAGAATTGTTAACATGATACGATAGTGTATTGATAACCACTTGTCTTGGGGAAACGAAGTAGAGGCGAACAGTTCAGTTCGTGTCAAGTGTTGCCCGCCAGCGTTTGACCAGCATCGGGGACAACCTTTATTGAACACCCCTGCTGCGGTATGGCCATGCATCGTATTGATCCGCCCAAGAAACGAGATTGTCCTTTTCGTGCGGTGACCACTCACGTGGACTAGTTGATCAAGATCAATTTCTTTCATCGCTGAAATTAGTAATGAGATTCCGGCGCTAGACTGAGTGCCTTGTTTGGAAGTCATTCAGCAGCCCGGCGGCCTGCGATGACCCGATAGTCCAGCGGTTAAGTCGCTCTCCAGATAGTCAGGGTGCTTCGATGGAACTCTTCACCAGATTGGGACTCTTCGCCAGATTGGAACTCTTCACCAGATTGAAGCTCTTCACCAGATTGGAGCTCTTCACTAAATTAGAACTCTTCGCCAGATTGGAACTCTTCACCAGATTGGAACTCTTCGCCAGATTGGAACTCTTCACCAGATTGGAACTCTTCGCCAGATTGGAACTCTTCGCCAGATTGGAACTCTTTGCCAGATTGGAACTCTTCGCCAGATTGGAACTCTTCGCCAGATTGGAACTCTTCGCCAGATGTGTTGTAGCTGGCGTTTACATAAAAAATACACCGTCGCGTGTGTCTACGCCTCGGAAATGGGTGGACCGGGGCACAATTTGTGTCAGTTTTACAAATATCGATGGACGCAAACGCAATCGACAGAGATGTCTGATTTACGAATCTAACTCAATTGAAGAGCCTATATTCATTAAGTCCCGTAGGATTAGCGGGCGCCACCACCGACAGATTTATCACCTGCAAAAGTACCCGTTTGTGCAATGATATTCATCATAAGTGCTTTGGCTTCCTGTTGGAATACTATTTTATTTTATTTTAACTATTTAATGCTGCTTGTTGGCATCATCAGCTCGGTTGTCAATGTTCAGAAAACATCGATGGAACACATGTTAAGGTCACGCACTACGACCAACGTACACACTTTACTAACTCACCTTTAATCTTTCTAACCTTCTCGCCGTGGAAAGACGAAGAACGGCAAACGTGGCTGACAGATTTCAAGTGAAACACTTGTTTTGCAAACGCGTCTGTTTGTAAAAGTAACTATGGAGATAATAATAATAATAATAATGATAACTAGCTTACACCCAATATTTTCCTGTAAAAATGCCACAGTGACGCCCTCTGGAGAGTGGCTCACCACTCAATTCGCCCACTTTTTCATCTTTCTCCGACAGGTAGAAAAGAATATCGGATGAGTAGCAAACGTGTAAGTAAATAACTCCAAATAACTACCTTTGTGGGTTTTTTATGTGCATCGCCAATCGGTAGATCAGAAGCCAATGTTGCAAGGAGGCGAAGGAACGTAGAAAGCGACCAGTGGACCTGCATCGTTAAGCATAATATCTTGAACGAGGACGCGCAAAAGTCATCATCGCATCGCGAGTGTAAACCCGAATGCCACATCACACTGCACCTGACAACGTCCCCGGGCCGAGAGCAGGTGACAGGGCCGCTAGAACTCCCGATCGATGCGCACGTCACCTGGGGCAGTGTTGAGACGTGGCGGTCCAGCGTGCGTCGGCCAGCTGGATAATCCGCCACTTCTCACGGAAACGCAGCAGCGCTTACCCCCTGGGCACGAGTAAGCACTGGTCTTGACTCGGCTGCGGCTTTGAAGCTAAGTGCCACGGCCGTTCCATTTATAGCGACAACAACTGCCGCCGTTGCCTCGCACTAATGATGTGTAAACAGTTGGACTGGGTGCGTGGACGGAGGCAGAGAACCACGTTGGAGGTAGCCACAAGCCACACCTAGAGAGGCCGAGAGCAGATGGATGGTCGCTGTTCCTGTCCGTCTGACATCGACCCAGTGAAGGCGATGGTGTAAACCACCAGGTCCATAATGTCGTAAAACTAAACTTCACTGTGTACTAAACGAGTACCCGCAGTGGCGTATAGGGGGAGCATTGAGTAATGCCTCCTTGGCTTAGGAATATGAATGTTTCCGTGAATAACCTGTTGCTCCCCTACACAATGGCATAACTAGTAATTGACTTAGCTCGGCTCTGTTGCGAGACCCACATAAGCCTCCCTGTTGCGAGACCCATATAAGCCTCCCTGTTGCGAGACTCATATAAGCCTCCCTGTTGCGAGACCCATATAAGCCTCTCTGTTGCGAGACCCACATAAGCCTCCCTGTTGCGAGACCCATATAAGCCTCCCTGTTGCGAGACCCATATAAGCCTCCCTGTGTCCGCCATGGTTCAGAAGTGTTGAGTATGACTACACTGCGTGTATCATATTGTTTTCTTAGAATTTCTTAGAAGTTTTAATCTCTCCTAAATATGTTAAAACGGACAACTTGTGCAAATGTCCACAGTTTAAAGAGACACTTGATGGATCGCATCATACACCCGTTGGCACATATTAAGTTAATATTTAATAAGACATTTTCAGCTATAGTTAGTCCGCTACGATTATATAATCAACAATAGTCAATTATTATTTCGCGAATTTCATACTGAATGAAGTCTGGCGATATTAGATTGGTATCTCGTATGATAAAGGGGTTTACAGGTTTTGGCGGGCTGTCACCATCTGTTAGGGGCTGTCACGGGTGGTCGCGGGCTGTCACGGGTTGTCACGATCGGTCACGTTGTCACGGGATGTTCAAGCTGACACTTGCATGGAATGACGTTACACTGAGTCGGCTATTCGACGACGCCACGGCCGATATATAACACTTGTAGAAAGGTCGAACACGCGACAAATGCGGGCGAACCTGAGGAAACCTCCTCCTGGACATAAAACATTTATCGTAGCAATTACTGCCCGTCTTCGCCAACCGCAGTGGTGACGTTTTGACATACCGTGGACACATGTCTGTACCGGACAAACTGACAGGTTGTTTGCTATGTCTGTCATTTCATTGCTTCTGTCACGTCATTACACATGTTACGTCGCAACGGGCAGCACGGATGAACTATGTCCAAATGCTAATTTCCCAGTTGGTTAAAATCGTTCATAAAATACGGTTCCTTCGTAATTTTGTTTGTCTTATTTATTCCGCCGGCGGAATTAGTAGCGTACATCGATGTTTTGGGATGACGCCATACACGAACATCGCCTCAATATTGACGTAATACCAATGTGTGATAAAATGACCTACCTCCAAGTCGTAAGGCAACAGAGATAACATGGAACAAACGAATTCAACCAAAACATCGTATAGTCATTTCTCGTTTATCCGTTCTTCGATGATCTGGGTTTCTTTTGTAATCGGCACGATCATAGGTGCCAACCTATTTCTCAAGAGAAACCGTGAATGTGCTCATGAATGCGAGACACATCCTACACCTCTCAACATTCGTTGGTTTTAGCGTTTTTCGTGGTTTTTGCACGTGTTTTTTACGGGTCGTCGTCGTGAGTAAAAGTGAGATCACATGAGATCAAATAAATCATATGTGCCTGTAATGGCCATCTCCGTAACAAATAGATCGATTTTAACGTGATTTGTTTTGTTGGGCTTACTTTTTTGTATCGTATGTAACCTGCTACGCCACCGCATGGTAGAATGATAAACTAATGGATGACTAAGCCAGGTCTCCACCCCTTTGCGAGAGCCTAAATATGCCAGTTGACATCTATGCGCGTGTCTTTATGTAGGAACAATCTGGTTACCCAGAGGTACGCTGTAAACTGCTTCATTAATCCGTGTTTTTACCATTACATTTTCGCACACCGTTTTAGGAAGCAACTGGCAAGATGACGCTGTAATGTGATTCACTTAACCGGTTTGTTTTACGTCATTCAAAACGTCAAACGTCAGACGCACCAAATCAGACCATTAATTGCGTCTACATCACAGATACAGTCATTGTTTGTTCAACGTTCAACATTGTGTTAGTTACTGGAGGCCAACGAAATAATAAAGCGATAGAAACACCATGATACATTACACGTTTATTACCGATAGTTATAGTATGGGCGTTAATAGGATGGTTCACAGATCCACACGCTTCGTTAATCCAGCCCAGACCACTGGGAACATTATTGTGCAAATGAACAAGACATGGCTGACGTTTATTCTCTAAACACCGACTTGCCACTAAATCACTCGGACCAATCGGCGCTCACTGCGATCTGAATACGATATGTTTACGTACGGAAGGAATATCCTGTCACGGGCCGTCTTGGTCAACGTGAACAAGCTGGCCAGGGAAGCGATTCTAAATCGATTCTCGCGTGCACGTGTCTCCGGTGAGAGAGATAACAGCCGCCAACAGCCACGGGGCACGCGGGAAGGGAAAGTGAAACGGGAGCGAGCAGACACACGAGCTGGCCTTCCTCTCGGGAGAATAGAGCCCGCCCAACGCGCACACCCTGCAGACAAGGTGGTCGTACTGCTCCAGTGCCACTGATAAAATGATGGTCGGTTTTTACAATCAATTACAGTTTATATGAACATTGGAGAACGTGTAGAAAGGCAACTGAACTAAAACTGCTTGACAAAATACCTTGACTCGCAAAGGGGGCACCGTCTCAAAAAATCACTGGCAGTTTAATTCGTATGACATGGACCCGGAAGTAAAACAGTGATCTAACCCAACCATGCTGTTACGTAATAACGTGGACCCGGAAGTAAAACAATGATCTATCCCAACCATGTTGTTACGTAATAACATGGACCCGGGAAAAAAACAATGATCTAACCCATCCACGCTGTTAGGTAATAACATGGACCCGGAAGTAAAACAATGATCTAATCCAACCACGCTGTTAGGTAATAACTTGGACCCGGGAAAAACAATGATCTAACCCAACCATGCTGTTACGTAATAACATGGACCCGGAAGTAAAACAGTGATCTAACCCAACCACGCTGTTACGTAATAACATGGACCCGGAAGTAAAACAATGATCTATCCAAACCATGTTGTTACGTAATAACATGGACCCGGGAAAAAAACAATGATCTAACCCAACCACGCTGTTAGGTAATAACATGGACCCGGAAGTAAAACAATGATCTAACCCAACCACGCTGTTAGGTAATAACTTGGACCCGGGAAAAACAATGATCTAACCCAACCATGCTGTTACGTAATAACATGGACCCGGAAGTAAAACAGTGATCTAACCCAACCTAGGCAAAGTCAATCGCCATACAATTTTTTTCTATATGGCTGTTGCTGTTGTAAGGCGAAGATCTCGCTCGGCGAAAACGTAAGTATTTTCATGAAACGTGAAACCTTACAAAAACGCCATAAACACGTCTTTCGTGTCTATATGCATTCTTATATGTATATCACTAAAGTTACCTGACAATAAACATGTAAAAGTGTGAAATTATTACCTTTTTGTCAGAACGCATGTGCTTGTCAACATTTGTATATAACCGGATGTTGTTGTGAGCGAGATCACCAAACGGGATTCTCGTAGATCTATATAAGGTCACGCTAAGAATTGCCGTCTGCTGGCCATAGAGTTACATCATTAATCATCCCCCTATAAACTACTAACTTACTAACGGGTGTTTTATTTATGTCTGTGCTGCTGGCCCACTCTGGCCTCATTCTACACGAAATCGCGTTTGATCATGTGACCCAACATCACGTGCACAGTATGGCGGCTGTTTATGAAATCTTTTCTGTGTGACCGATAAATGTACTCATAAATAATTATTTGATGCACATTTCTTCTGTTTCTTGACGCCCAAGTGTCGGTTGTATGTCACGGAATACACATGTGAAACGGTTAGTGCGTATCGGTTTGAAACTTAAGTTATTAGCCATTTGGCTACGGAAAGCCCAAATCGGCGCTTACAAAAATCCCGCCGTGGACGTCCGCCCCAAAGCTCAAGAAGGGGGCAGACGAGTCTGCCTAAACCCAACCATGCTGGAACCAATGAAGTGACTGTCGGCTGCGATACTTCTGGGACTGTCACGTGAAGACTAAGCCGCTGACCGGCGGGAACGTTCAGCCATAATTGATTTTTCCTGTTGGCGTCAATTATAATGGTAATAGCGGATTGGAAAATAGTTCGCAATTACGCCAGATTGATGACAGCCGTTTTTAGATTGGGTCCACATTCGCCAGGCGGCGCGTCAATTTCCGCTTTGCGCTGTTATTAAATACATCACTGCGAAGGATTAATCGGCATGGCTTTGATATTAAATCACGAAATTTAACAAAACTGGGCTGATGTTCACCATTTACCAAATTGTGTACGTTCTGTAGTCATATTATTGACAATGTATAAGTAAATGTAATCCTTTATCCAAATATATTATGGCATTGCGTCCACATAGAAGAGAACTACGTTGGGGTTACGCGCATTAATCCCCCATAAATGTGCTGATAGAAAAGAGCGGCAGTGAAAACATTCGACCTCATCGTCTGCGTCAACATCACTCCTGGATGTCGTTGTCATTTTGTTAGCCTGTTTTACTGTGTTTCACGTCTGTGTTTTCATTCGTACACGTAACATCTGCGTGTTCGTAGCGCAGCTTGCGAGGCTGTGAATCCGCTTATAACAGGTCAGATAAAAGACTCCGGCTTTTTGTGTGTCGTCCAAAATACACATATTTCGAACTTTGCCTAACACTAGACGGGTCGGCTAAAGTAAAACAGGTAAGTTCTTATAAGTAAAAAAGGTAAGTTCTTATAAGTAAAAAAGGTAAGTTCTTATAAGTAAAAAAGGTAAGTTCTTATACGTAAAAAGGTAAGTTCTTATAAGTAAAAAAGGTAAGTTCTTATATGTAAAAAAGGTAAGTTCTTATAAGTAAAAAAGGTAAGTTCTTATACGTAAAAAAGTAAGTTCTTATAAGTAAAAAAGGTAAGTTCTTATAAGTAAAAAAGGTAAGTTCTTATAAGTAAAAAAAGTAAGTTCTTATAAATTAGCGCTGTATCCGTTTACACACTTCACCCCACGGCAGACATGTTAATTCCAACTCGATCTCGACTTATCTGGGAAGCATTCAGCCACGCTGCAATTACTGCGTAAAGACTGTTCGTTCACACATACACCACTGTCTATAGTCAGGTATTCGTTTATACAGATGAGTGAACCGTGGCAACGTGGAATGAGCGAAATTGCCACCAAGTTTCGAAACGGCAGCAAGAAGATTCGCACCCGTGTCCTCTCGAATAAGAGTTCGACCTTCTACCCGCTACGAGACCGCGCCCAACGCGAAGTGTTCCGCATTTGTGATGAATCGCCCTGGTTAGCCGTAAACTAAACCCACGACCAGCTGGCGACGAGTGGAACACTACACCGGGAACCACCGCGCCGGTGTCGCAGAGCACGTCGTGGGCGGACGGGGGATACACGATACGGGAAGGAAAGCTGGCCAGACTTGCACTCCCGTCATAGGACTGTGGTGAGGCGTGGAAGACGTCTTCCCACACGTTGCTTCACCCGGCCCTCGACGGGAAGATGATTACATCGTTTGGCCCGACCGTTTCATTACGGTGCTATTTTAAGAAGGATGGCATGTTATACACGATATGTGGGTGTGGGGCCGCGCACTGCGAGCAGCTGGGTCGACAGGAAGACGAATGTCTGGGTCCAACAACAGGTTGGCGTGCCTGAAGACAAAGGACTGTTGGCAGAGCTGAAGCGATGAAAACTATCGAAATACGGATAATGGAAACGACGAAGCCACATGATAGTATTAACATCGGTCGAACGTGAATTCGATGGGAAGAACAAACCTGAACGAAGACGGACCGCTTGGATTGATAACGTAATAACCAGAGGCCTGTGACGGTGGTGATGAATGACTGTAGGCCTATATACGGCGCCATCGCGTTGCCTTTTAACCGAAATGTGGTTTCATCGTTGATGCGTCGTGTCAGTTCGAGTAAGGGCTCGATCAGTGCTGGATGCCACATGACCGCGGTGTGTTGGGAAATACTCCGATTTGTCGCTGATATATTTGAGCACCTCTCTGTCGACCATTTATTCCCTGTTCGGTCTGCCGCTCGGATCCCCCTCCGCCACGATGTCCTTTCTATTACGTCCTCCTCCGCCACATGTCCTGTCTATTACGTCCTCCTCCGCCACGATGTCCTGTCTATTACGTCCTCCTCCGCCACGTTGTCCTGTCTATTACGTCCTCCTCCGCCACGATGTCCTGTCAGTTGCGTCCTCCTCCGCCACGATGTCCTGTCTACTACGTCCTCCTCCGCCATGATGTCCTGTCTATTACGTCCTCCTCCGCCATAATGTCCTGTCAGTTGCGTCCTCCTCCGCCACGATGTCCTGTCTACTACGTCCTCCTCCGCCACGATGTCCTGTCTATTACGTCCTCCTCCGCCATGATGTCCTGTCAGTTGTGTCCTCCTCCGCCACGGTGTCCTGTCTATTACGTCCTCCTCCGACACGATGTCCTGTCTATTACGTCCCCCTCCGCCACGATGTCCTGTCTACTACGTCCTCCTCCGCCACGATGTCCTGTCTACTACGTCCTCCTCCGCCACGATGTCCTGTCTATTACGTCCTCCTCCGCCACGATATCCTGTCTACTACGTCCTCCTCCGCCACGATGTCCTGTCTATTACGTCATCCTCCGCCATGATGTCCTGTCTATTACGTCCTCCTCCGCCACGATGTCCTTTCTACTACGTCCTCCTCCGCCACGATGTCCTGTCAGTTGCGTCCTCTTCCGCCACGATGTCCTGTCTATTACGTCCTCCTCCGCCACGATGTCTTGTCTATTACGTCCTCCTCCACAACCTCTGCCACCTCTGTGAGTCTCTCATCCTTAACATCAGGCCTTTGTCGTCCCCATACAGTCTCCACGAATCTATAACATTGGGTCGCTCTTTACAAGGTAGACATGATTATATAAATAGCATTGTCATTGGCAAATACCTGCAGCACACGACAAAACACTCCCTCGCTTGGAGTGGTCGCCTGTAATGACCGGAAGTGACTGACCGACATTGTACAATAATTTAATATGTTGTTGTTGCTGGCTGGCAGTGTCAGTGACGCACGGAAGGATCCCTGATGCACGAACTGCACAATCCGGTTTGTTTGGGCGATAAATGGCGTGGAGTATCTTCCAGGTTGATACTTTATACAAAAATTTTAGGATTTGATGAAAGCCCTGAAGGTCGGTGACAAGACAACAATTAAAGTGTACGGTTTCGGAAACCAAATCGTAACTTTGCGCGCAAAGCCTGACTGATGTTGAGCATTCGTTTCAATGGACAACATTCGGAGTGTTACACCAGGCCATTGGACCGTTGTAGTTATTTATGTTTCACGACCGGTTTTGCGTTTCTCTTCACTCATTCTGGCACAGTGTTTTTCGTCGCCTAAGGCGTTCTAGCCTCCAGTTGGTGTCAACAAACATCTGGCAGTCGTCAAAGCATCGCAGCAAAACATGTCCACATTCAAAACGTCAATGTCTACTGGCCTTGTGTTGTGGTTCGTTAACAATACACTATCTGTTTGAGCCAGGTCGACCGTACGTCCTGGACCGGTCCCTCATAGGCACAGACGACTGTTTGTATTGGTACCTTGATCAGTGGTGTAAGTTCATGTTTTTGTGCACCTCTGGATAGAAAGAGTATTTGTCTCTCGCGCCGTAACGTATCGTCAATCGCCAAGCGCGCTGCTAATGCATCACGTCAACACTTGATGAGTGACAGGTTATTCAAGTGAGGTTATTTGATTATGTTACGTTTTCTAGGTGACATATTTACTGCATTTTTATAATTAATATTTGACTGGATGTGGTATGACTTTAGACCCGAAAATACGTGATGTTACCGATGAAAGTTCGGGGACTGTCAGAACACGCACGCACGCTTGCGCGAGCACGAATACACGTGCACACACGCACGCACACGCACAAACTCTCACATACACGTGCACTATTTCTCAGATTGATGAGTTGTTTTTTCTCCGCGCCCCTGAACTATACATGGCGCAGCGAGAATCAAGTGCGGTACCACATTGACATGCTTTTCTTATGAAACGTCAACCCAGAAATCAGCCCAGACGGTGCAGTAAAGTGAACCGATATTTACCGGCTGCGTTCGTCAGTGGGTGGGTGGGTGGGTGGGTGGGTGGGTGCGTGCGTGCGTGCGTGCGTGCGTGCGTGCGTGTGTAGTGTGAATAGTTATTGTAGTACG
>SDWI01001861.1:27886-59501 GCA_009193005.1 Lamellibrachia luymesi | reverse complement strand
GTGCGTGCGTGCGTGCGTGCGTGCGTGCGTGCGTGCGTGCGTGCGTGCGTGCGTGCGTGCGTGCGTGCGTGCGTGCGTGCATACAGTGTGTGTATTGTGTAGTGTCTGTAGAGTGTGTAATGTATGCAGTGTGTATAGTGTGTCTATTGTATAGAGTGTGTAGTGTATGTAGTGTGTAGTGTGTAGTGAATGCTTCCCAGAGAAGTTGAGATGGCCTTTGAATGAACAGGTCTGCCAGGGGGTGAAGTGTAAAGCGCTTTGAGCGGACCTACGGACTGGATACCGCGCTATATAGGAACGTACCTTTACCTTTTTTAATGTGTACAGTGCAAGTAGTGTGTATTGTGAAGTGTGTGTAGAGTGTAGTATGTGTAGTGTGTATAGTGTGCAGTGCAAGTAGTGTGCAGTGTGTGCGGTGTATGTAGTGTGTGTGTGTGTAGTGTGTGTAGAGTGTGTAGAGTGTGTAATGTATGTAGTGTGTATGGTGTGTAGTTTGTGTATGGTGCAGTGTGCGTATGGTGCATTGTGTAGTATGTTTAATATGTAGTGTGTTGGGTGCAGTGTGTAGGGTGCAGTGTGTAGTGTATGTATGGTGCAGTGTGTGTACGGTGCAGTGTATAGTGTGTGTAGGGTACACCTCTCATCAAGGGCCTCGGTGGCCTGGCCTCGTGCTAATTCTTAGCCAACCCGCGGACATCGGGGGTATAACTTTAATGACTAGTAATGATTTCAAAATATAACGTGTACACGTGACCTGGTTCCTTCATACTCGTTAGATGTCTCCCCACTCATTGAAAAACCCTCCACCATCCCCAGATGATAGTCGAAAATGGCCCAAGCAAAAACGTTCGAGGCCAACATGAGTCCTTTCGAAAGCTCCGTTCACTGTAAATATCCACGCGGGTTCACGTCAAATATGACCACAGGTTTATATCCACGCGGGTTCACGTCAAATATGACCACAGGTCTATCCTACTTACTCAACAACTCAAACTTACATTTCTTGCATCAGCGTACGTAGAAACGGGCACCTGTTGACACGTTCTGTCTACTTCACGGTTCTGTCTACTTCACGCGTCAAGCAGTGCCACAAATCAGTAAATTTGCCTGTAATTAAAGGTTCCTCCTCAGTTCAGTTGTTTCGCTCGTCTCATTTCAGACTAATTTCGCGAAACTTAAACGCCTAACTTAAATCATCGGAAAAAGAGTTAAATAATTTTTGTCCGGATGCAACTATTCACGCACTACAGATTTTAACATTAACGAACCTGATTCCTGATGGACTAAATCGATTGATGAAGGACTTTTGGACGTGCAAGCCAAGATCCCGAGGCAGGCGGCGGGATGCGATATATCCCTCTCCGCCGTAGGCCAGGTCCTGCGCCGCAAATAGCAACATTTAGATGTGTAAATTATGAACAATACTGCCCGTGGCGCTAGCTTTTTATGCCCCCAAAGGCCGCAAATAGGTCGGCGCCAAGTGGCGCAGACGGGTGTAGGCATTGATTGAAACAGAGGAGTCGACAGTGCTGAGGTGTGACGTCAAAGTAGGTCTTCTTTCCCCGCCATGGCTGATTCAAAACACGTGCGGTGAGTGGGGAGACGGAACATTGCAACGCAACCGTTTCACGGTCGAGTGTTCGAGAAACACGAGTCAGTCTTCTTCTTTGTCTTCTTCTGTATCTTCTTATATTCAACGACCACCTTCAACTTGAGAAGAATTGTAGTAGTGTGACTGGGGAATTTCTAGTAGGGTGGTGATGTAGAAGGTGATGGTGAGAGTGGTGATGTAGAAGGTGGTGGTGGGAGTGGTGATGTAGAAGTTGGGAGTGGTGATGTAGAAGGTGATGGTGAGAGTGGTGATGTAGAAGGTGGTGGTGAGAGTGGTGATGTAGAAGGTGGTGGTGGGAGTGGTGATGTAGAAGGTGGTGGTGGGAGTGGTGAAGTAGAAGGTGGTGGTGGGAGTGGTGACGTAGAAGGTGGTGGTGGGAGTGATGACGTATAAGGTGGTGGTGGGAGTGGTGACGTAGAAGGTGGGAGTGGTGATGTAGAAGGTGATGGTGAGAGTGGTGATGTAGAAGGTGGTGGTGGGAGTGGTGACGTAGAAGGTGGGAGTGGTGACGTATAAGGTGGTGGTGGGAGTGGTGACGTAGAAGGTGGGAGTGGTGATGTAGAAGGTGGTGGTAGGAGTGGTGACGTAGAAGGTGGTGGTGGGAGTGGTGATGTAGAAGGTGATGGTGGGAGTGGTGACGTAGAAGGTGGTGGTGGGAGTGGTGACGTAGAAGGTGGTGGTGGGAGTGGTGATGTAGAAGGTGGTGGTGGGAGTGGTGATGTAGAAGGTGGTGGTGGGAGTGGTGATGTAGAAGGTGGTGGTGGGAGTGGTGATGTAGAAGGTGGTGGTGGGAGTGGTGATGTAGAAGGTGGTGGTGGGAGTGGTGATGTAGAAGGTGGTGGTGGGAGTGGTGATGTAGAAGGTGGTGGTGGGAGTGGTGATGTAGAAGGTGGTGGTGGGAGTGGTGATGTAGAAGGTGGTGGTGGGAGTGGTGATGTAGAAGGTGGTGGTGGGAGTGGTGATGTAGAAGGTGGTGGTGGGAGTGGTGATGTAGAAGGTGGTGGTGGGAGTGGTGATGTAGAAGGTGGTGGTGGGGGTGGTGGTGTAGAAGGTGGTGGTGAGAGTGGTGATGTAGAAGGTGGTGGTGGGGGTGGTGGTGTAGAAGGTGGTGGTGGGAGTGGTGGTGTAGAAGGTGGTGGTGGTGGGAGTGGTGGTGTAGAAGGTGGTGGTGGGAGTGGTGGTGGTGGTGGGAGTGGTGGTGTAGAAGGTGGTGGTGGTGGGAGTGGTGTTTTAGAGGTGGGCCTGAAGCCTGGCATTTAAAGAGTCCAGGTTTGTTGCAGACACTACTTCTTGAGGCAAACTGTTCCATTCGGCGAATCGATGGTGCGTGGAAAGAATGACATCTGCCAGTACTGGGTGTGATGGTTGGGAAGGTCATACCCGATGTCACGGGTCTTCGCCGTGTCTGTGTAGCATGTGTCGGATAGTGTGGGCAGGTGCTGTGCGTTGATGGAGATGGTATGTGTGAATGTATAACTGTGTAAAGCGTAAGGTGACCTTATCAAGAATGGACACAGCAAGGTGTTGATTAAAGACGTCATGCTGAACGTTTCCACCATTCTCTTCTACAAAATATACGCCCGCGCATAGTGGCGCGACATTAATAACCGAGTCACATCCCTGCTCAATATAGTGACCGCACAGCTTCTTAGCAATAAACATGTTACCATGTTGTGACTTCTTGTTTGTCACATTCTGCTGATCAAGCATAATTAACACGTGGGCAGTTCCACGTTCAGGTAAAACAACATGTCATTTTTAGAAACTGGTTCAAATGGTGCGGTATAATTTGAAAGGTAACATTCCAAAGTTTCAAATGTCACATTAATCCATTTTCAAAATTTTTTTAATTCATGTAATAATTCCTAAAGCAACTCACGACATGACAATGATGAAAATATTTTATGACAAATGCCATTAAACCATTTTTCGCTAGGCTTATTTATTTTTAAGGAGTTTAATCACATACATGTAATGATATAACATTTTAAGATATATTTTCAACTGACTTTTATTTAAATTAGCAATGAGTATGTTACGTACGTCCGACACAAAACAAGTTACATTTTTTAACCTCCTCTGATGTTGGATGGTTGCAAGATTTTACTAACTGAGTGAGGTATAATGTTAATTGTATTTGTTTAGGCAAACAAATTCACAATTTTTTTAATTATGCAATAATTAACCAGCAGTTGTGGTGTCGGAAGTACGTAAAAAATGGACGTCCGACACCCTATACGTTCGGCACCACATACGTCCGACACCACATACGTCCGACACCCCATACGTCCGACACCACATACGTCC
The DNA here is from genome assembly GCA_009193005.1 of Lamellibrachia luymesi. Lineage (NCBI taxonomy): Eukaryota > Metazoa > Annelida > Polychaeta > Sabellida > Siboglinidae > Lamellibrachia > Lamellibrachia luymesi. Next base: position 55,582 of record SDWI01001861.1, on the reverse strand, counting down.
GACACCCTATACGTCCGGCACCACATACGTCCGACACCACATACGTCCGACACCACATACGTCCGACACCCCATACGTCCGACACCCCATACGTCCGACACCCCATACGTCCGACACCACATACGTCCGACACCACACGCCAGGCTGATTGGATTCAAAATATAAGTGTTTATGTAATTTCTGTGTGATGTTAATAAACATTATCAATGTCATATCCATTCTTAATCCATATAACGAGATTAGCACAACGTTTGGAACTAATTACACCGACTAAACCCAAATTCAATCGGGGCACAACAAAAGACCATTGTCGTGATTGAACTAAACATTTAAAACCTAATGCAGTATGTAAATGGGTTTGAAGCAGCAATAACCAATCTAAAACTTTATAATATCACTAGCCTTTGCTCTCAGTCATTATTTCCTGTAATCTGGTTAGCAGTGGCCATATTTCTTCTGCCATGTGCGGATTGTCAAATTATGCCCAAGCCACACTCTTTACTGCCTATTCAAGGACAGATAGTGGAATCAGTGAGACTGAGAGCTATGTCTGTGCAACTACAATAGTAGCCTGTTTGGATCTGGCTGCTCTGCGAAATCTAGGAACTAATGTCAAGTTTGTCTCCCAGTAGCATATACTCGCCAGTTGCTCTGCGAATAAGCAAGAAGCAATAAGTATTTGCTGACTACATCTGATTCACTGGACTTACCAGAAGTAACAATTAGTGATGAATCTTCGCATTGATAGCATTGATACAATTGCTTCACAAATGGATGCACGATATAAGTGAATCAGGAAATGAATGTCAATATATATATAACTGGGTGATTGTGTAAAGGGGCAGATTTCCATGGTGAGGTAAGATTTTTTTTAAACGTGGAGAAATCAAGGTGAATGTTATGAAAGTACTATTAGTAGCAGTGACCAGAAGTTCATATATTCTGCTAGAAGACAATGTGCCATTAGAGTAATTCACCAGCTGTTGTTGGCGGTCCTGGTAGTTTGTTCTAATGCATTTTACTTAAGGTCTTACACATTTTACTTAAGGTCTTACACATTGTCTGCACAGTGGACAGCATCAATATTTGGGCTTTTAAGTGTCAGCATGTATTTAGAAGATTCAAGCTTAGTTCAAAAGTGTTTTTTTCATTGTTACTGCCTTATTTAGAAAATACAAGCATCATTTGATCTACTTGTTGTGTTGTATTTCACAAACCGTTGTTGCGTTGCCGCTTTAATTGACAGCTAATGTATAACCAGTGAGATAGTGGCAGACATAGCAGCAGCCAGTGGCAACAGTTATAGGGGTCAGACCACTGTTGACCTTCCTGTGTAGGGCGTATTAGATTGCGATATGTGGATTTAAACAATTCATATGATGTGACATAAGTGCAATTGAGCAGGCATATTAGCATGTTTGTTTGTAGAAGCTATTGACTGTGAAATAGTGCATTTTTTTAGAGTTTAACAGGCGGAGGGATTTATTGGAATTTTTCTGCTATGGGCCACGTGGGCGCATGAATACGTGGCCATTGTTGTCAAAATTGATGGGCATCGGACGTCGGGGCGTTTTAAAAGAGCTGGAGGTAGGTGATTTTGAAAAACATTTGGTCAGCATGTCAATGAGATGATGGCAGTTGCTGTGAAAAAGTTTCAGAATTTTTGATGGTCACATTTTCTTATAATCAAACAAAACGTTAACATGGCCACCAATGCAATTCTCTACAGTGGTCTGACCCCTATAACACCGGGCAACCGTGACAACGCCCGCTACTGATATTCAGTTGCGTGCGTATTCTTCCGCAAAGGTTTGAGGAACGTTGTTAGCTCTATGTCTACAACTAGGATGCTCTCGCACTTGTTGGCATATCAAGCAACACGGACACAACATGGATNGTGATAATGTGAGCGAGCGAGCGAGTGAACAAGCGAGCAAGTGAGTGAGCGAGCGAGTGAGTGAGTGAGTGAATGGAGATAAAGTGAATGAATGAGTGAATGAAGATAAACAATATGTTACATAGTTCCCACATTCCCAACATAAGCAGTTCAGCTGTCGCCGCCGTCCTGAGGAAAATCGCAGTTTCATCAGCAAACCACGCGTAACCCTTCGTATCACCTGCTTAGATCCTGATAGCGAGGAAGCCCCCATTTGCCGCATCTCCGATCTCTCGACACTTAATGAGTTACTGCTAGTTCGATTACAAACTGACAGTGTTTTTAAATTTAGCCTCACTGCTCCGACCTGTGGCACGTGCGCTTCGAGTAAAATGAGTTACCGCCAACGCGACGATTGTTGACACATAAACTGTAATAATTGTGTAGCTGTCAAATGGTGTTTTTATTGTCACTGCGTGTGCCGCGCTACGCACTCGTCATACGATACAGCATTTCTAAATAAAGACGTGCGTCTAATTTCAAATGTGGAACAAGTCGACACCACTCGCTCTGACAGAAACAAGCACAAACTGTCGGCCACGCGATTACATTTGATTTTAAATGTCAGCGTTCATCGCGTTTGCGGTAATTTCTTTATACGAAACACACGTCGAAGCAATGAGGTAACGATGCATTAATCACATCTGCCTCAAGTGCACCTTTTTATCCCCCATCCAGGATATAGTCCTTACAGATTACTGAGAATTGTTTCTGACAAGCAAAATATTCTCGCCGCCAGGGGCTGCTGAATACATCAGTACCACTGGCAGATAGACCTACTGAAACGTGGATTTTTTCAGTTGCTGTGTTAACCAATAATATTACGAGGACGACATTCTCTGGCTTACATACGGGAACTTAACTTTAATTGGATGTGGACCGGTCATCGCTAGTCGGACGGGTAATGAATGACAGGCAATTTCGAAGAAATGTTCTTTGAAATTGCGCGCGCGCCTTGTTCCTAGAAACACAAGTCCGACCAAGTCATCTAGTGGGACGATGTTACGCACATCCGTACATTGTGTAGGATATATGCCACGGGTAGTATTAAGCCCGCAGCACACTAGCCGATTTTTCGTTGGGGGACAGATAATCTTCAGCTGTCGGCTAGTGTGCTGCGAATTTCGACAAGAACGGGGCTTGTTGGGTAATATCTGACAGTGCTAGATTTCAGGATGTCCTGACGGGCCTTGTCGGCTAGTGTGCTGCAGACACGCACACACGTCATTGTAAACACGGCGGCCCCCAGTGCCACGACCACGATAACAAATGGAATCATGTCTCAGTTAGACTTCCTGGTGTGTTACACACGAATGTAGGGCACAGTAATTTTAGATGTGTAATTAAAAAAAATCATATCATCTGACATAACTACATTCGAGCAGGCACATTGGCAAGTTTGCTGGTAGAACTTGTTGACAGTGTAACTGTGGATTTATAGATGATTTCAATAGGCAGAAGGATTTCGTTTGTTTGCTTGTATGCGTCTCCTTAGGCTCCGTAGCATAATCAAGACGAAAAAAGCTAGCTTCTGTCTTCTTCTCCGCATCGCCGACATGTGTGGTGTGAGCGCCGCCAAGTTTGCTTAATTCCAAATTCGCCACTAGAGGCGGGCTAGTCGCAACAAAATGTGGGCGACAAACTATCGGCTAGTGTGCTGCGAGCTGATGACCCGACAAATTTAACCGCGATGAAAAATCTGCAGTCCCCCGACGAAAAATCGGCAAGTGTGCTGCGGGCTTTAACAGTAACACTACCGCTGGCTTGCGAGGATGAGACAAAATAGAACCCATGAAGCGTCGGGCACTATACCTCGATAGACTGTTTTCCCCGGTGAAAGAGAATCATCAATAACCATTTGTCTATTAATGTGTTCTAGTTATATATATATGGTTGTACTTTTTCTACCTGCGTGCAACAGTAGCATTATATACAACCATGATAAACCCTGATTTCACAACAGGATAAGGAATCAAACAACTATGCAACTTGTAAACATATTTTCGGTTGTGCGTTATCCACAAGCCGGCTTCATTGGTGTTATCTATGTTAATAATAGCACCAGTAATCACAATAATTCTACATCACCTAAATCCTCAGGAACCAGAGCCCATGGGCGAACAAAACTAGAGTCATTAAACATGTTATCATGAACAAAAGTCATCATCACAATAAGTACAGCGTAGTTCTGAGTACTGCAACTTAACACTGTGGTGGTTCCAAGATGTCCCCCGGATGCAGCTTCTGCGCTTCCCATAATATAACAAGCATAACAATCTTCCTCCCACGGAAACACACGAAGGTGTACGCGTGGTGTGAACGTTGGCGTTTGTTGCCGAGCTGTGCATGCCGTGCGCCGGCTACTTGCATGCAAGTGTCGGACAAATACAGAATAGTTGTGACTTTGTCTGCGCTACTAATGTTGTGACTTTGTCTGCGCTACTAATGTTGCTGACTTTGATTTTTGCACAACAGGGCCAATGTATCAAATAATATTTGTATTTCATAACAGGGAATACAGAATTTTAAGCGCTGCGCACGTTCTCATACGTTTAGACTCTATTATAATGAGATTATCTTGTGCATCTGAAGTGCGTCAAAAACATTCTGCGTGAAAGATAAGCGTAATATGCAGCCCGCAGTATGTCTCTGCACAGAATTGCACTCGTTCAGTAGCGGACGACTGCATGGATATTGACTGTGTACTTTGGATAACCTATAAAGGAACTAATGGTATTAGTTACATATCGACTTTCGTACGAGCTGAACAGGAAGGTGATATAAAACCGTCACCTCATTTTCAAACATATACAAACGTCGGTCAATGTCCGGCAGATTTAGATACGTAGTATCGTGCCATTGTAATATTCGCTGGTGGGAGGAAATTAGATCGAACGTGCTCGTATGCCACTAACACATACGGCTCGTATGCCACTAACACATACGGCTCGTATGCCACTAACACATAGTGCTAGTATGCCACTAACACATAGTGCTCGTATGCCACTAACACATACGGCTCGTATGCCACTAACACATAGTGCTAGTATGCTAGTATGCCACTAACACATAGTGCTCGTATGCCACTAACACATAGTGCTAGTATGCCACTAACACATAGTGCTCGTATGCCACTAACACATAGTGCTCGTATGCCACTAACACATAGTGCTAGTATGCCACTAACACATACAGCTCGTATGCCACTAACACATAGTGCTCGTATGCCACTAACACATACTGCTCGTATGCCACTAACACATAGTGCTAGTATGCTAGTATGCCACTAACACATAGTGCTCGTATGCTACTAACACATACGGCTCGTATGCCACTAACACATAGTGCTAGTATGCTAGTATGCCACTAACACATAGTGCTCGTATGCTACTAACACATACTGCTCGTATGCCACTAACACATAGTGCTAGTATGCTAGTATGCCACTAACACATAGTGCTCGTATGCTACTAACACATACGGCTCGTATGCCACTAACACATAGTGCTAGTATGCTAGTATGCCACTAACACATAGTGCTCGTATGCTACTAACACATACTGCTCGTATGCCACTAACACATAGTGCTAGTATGCTAGTATGCCACTAACACATAGTGCTCGTATGCTACTAACACATACGGCTCGTATGCCACTAACACATAGTGCTAGTATGCTAGTATGCCACTAACACATAGTGCTCGTATGCTACTAACACATACGGCTCGTATGCCACTAACACATAGTGCTAGTATGCTAGTATGCCACTAACACATAGTGCTCGTATGCTACTAACACATACGGCTCGTATGCCACTAACACATAGTGCTAGTATGCTAGTATGCCACTAACACATAGTGCTCATATGCCACTAACACATAGTGCTCGTATACCACTAACACATAGTGCTCGTATGCCACTAACACATAGTGCTCGTATGCCACTAACACATAGTGCTCGTATACCACTAACACATAGTGCTCGTATGCCACTAACACATAGAAGACCAGGCTCCATTCACGAGCGTGATGTTGTGTGCGTGTATACGTATGTATACACGCGCGTGTACACGTGTATGTTCACGTGTGTATACACGTATGTATACACACGTGTTACACGTGCGTGTGCACGTGTGTTTACACCACATTCACAGAAACTGCAGCTAAAGGCGTATGAAGTGTTCTAGTCGAGGTACAACTGTCCTCAGTGACGAAGGGTCACCAAATACTCCACGGATTGGGTCTTTGCACGTAGATTACCAACCGTTCTATCGGATCTCGGTCAAGCAAGACAGTTTATCGGGTTTCCGGTAAATAATAAGGTTGGCTGTCATACAAGCCTCTCACGAAACATTACGGCTATCGGCGAACGACTGCGCAGCGAGATAGTGTTATTTCAGTAGGAATCACTTTGCTGATTGCGCAACATCCTCTCATCGGGCTGCGCATCGGACAGTGCTCGATCAATACGCAGCTGTAGCGCCGTGATTTCAGTCGCATACACGCACGCACACACGCGCGCACGAACGCACGCACGCACTGACAGTGTGCATTCGTAACGGTGCCCCTACGTTATCAGATTGCGTGTGCATCCGGTCATCTTGAGCCAAGCAATTACGTACGAGAGTTATCAGCACCTACCTTCAGTACGTCCGACTTTCAGCCGTAGCGCGCCTCGGGGCAGGCGTCGTTGACGGGTGAGACGAAGCCAGTTCTCGTGGACAGATCCGCCGGGAAGCCAGCGACAAACACTCGTAAATAATCGTCCGCGATGCGTCACGCCGACGCCTTCCACGCGTCCTTGTGTACTCGGATGCTGCCGACGCCACGAATGTTGTCTTGAAGATGGAGCCGGCTGCCAGGCGGACGAGTCGATTATCGGCTCGAGGGGTGGCGGGTAGATGCTGAGGGATCGCCGGCATTCCCTTCCGCGCGAAACAAGAACGTTGTGGTGCCGACCGAATGCGCTGTTGACAACGGATCGCTGCGATGACTTTAAGTCGTTGCGTGAATGCAATTATCTTTACAGTTTGCTTTGGCGTCCGTTTCGCTTAACATTACTGGGTAAGAATAGTTTAACTGTCACAATAACAAAGGTTATGTAAGATACGCATTGAAGTATTCCGTGCGTTCACAAACACGGGCAGGTAGACACGCACGCACGCACGCACGCACGCACGCACGCACGCACGCAAGCACGCGCGCGAGAAAACAACAGCGCTCGCTGATTGAAACAAGTCCATTCTTTAGTGTCCAGTTGCCTCGCGAGACTGCGGTCAGTCAACTCTGGATATCTTAGAGTGCTCTGTGGCGACTGTTGAAGGTCACCAAAGTAGTCTCGTTTGCCGGCCTTTGTACTGTCAAATGTCCCATCTAAAAGGCGTTCCCTTAAGCCATTTACCATCCGAATTATTTTATCATGGTTTTCACTGTTCGGGTACCGTCGCTCCAGGATTTGGTTAGGATTTAATCTTATCTCCCTAACAGCGCGTCTACCAAACAACCGGAAGTGCCGGTGGGTATAGCGGGCGTGGAAGAGCAAGTGGGTTCATGCCTCAGTTAGACTTCTTGGTGTGTTACGAATACAGGGCAAGGTAATTTTAGATATGTGCAATTTAAAAAAAAATCATATCATCTGACATAACTGCATTTGAGCAGACACATTGGCTAGTTTGCTGGTAGAACATGTTATCAGTGTAACCGTGGATTTTTAGAAGATTTAAATAGGCGGAAGAATTTTTGGCAATTTATTCGCCACAAGGCACGTGTGCGTAGTAATTTATACAGAAATTGGTAAATATTGACGGGTATGGCACGTTCAGCCGTTTTAAATAGTTAGAAATATGTGATTTTGACAAAACTCGACCAGCATGTCGATGAGATGATGACAACGGCAGGAAAGAAGTTTCAGAATTTTTTATGGTCCCGTTTTCTTATAATCGTGCAAAACGTTAACATGGTCACCAATGGGAAACGTAACAGTAGGCTGAACCCAAATAGGCACCCTGGCAATGAAAAAGCGGTAGCGATCTAACAGTCATGGAGGAGTGTTTTTTTTATAAAACAAATATACTGATAAAAACGTGTATATGTCACCCAACAATGAGTGTGTAGTGTGGACAAGCTGCACAAAAGGAAGAATTGTTAAATATGGAGCTATTAATTGCCGACTCAGATGTGGCTACAGTCGTGTAGTGACAGTGTATAAGCTCAGTTACATGCTCCAGCATAGAATCACACGAATAAATCAAAACGGCTGCTAACTTGCCTCATGTTGCGTGCGTTTGACTTAGAACATTATCTATGTCAAGCTAGTTAATATTATATTATTATATAAATTTTATTAATTCCATATAGTCAACAAGAGCATTACTTGTTAAGCGCCGTTATTGTTTAAACTTTGTAACCGTCTCCTTTAGGAGGTATCCTATAACTGATCTACTATATATAAAAAATTCAAATGAATGTACATTTTAATGTTGTGCTATAACGTTTGATATGCATCAGCTGACATGTTAAGCTGTTTGATGGTTAATAAGATATTTAGTTGTCGATAAACGCCATTTTTTTTTCGTTTGCTAAAATTGCCCGAAAGAGTTTATGGTAAGCTAAAAGCATAAAATAAGCACATTTTTGCATGGGAAATCAACGTTAATTTTCATAAATGTCTCTTCACCACGTCTCAATGCCCATGTCATGTTGTGTGCAGTACTTTGTAAGTGTACGGACACATGGAGTTGAAGGTATGCAAGCCTAACCGTAGCTAACCCCATCTCTAGCTAACCCTTTCCCTAGCTAACCCTAACTACGAAGTGGTTTACATAAGATATAACCATTCCCAAAGGCACATGTTGATAGGAAAAGTGACAAGTTTGCTTGGAAAAGGCAGACAGCAGTAACGATCACGATTAGCATGGTACAAACCGGATGCCAAAATGGAAATTTGCTAAAAAATTAGGGGGTATGGCACCAGTTTGTGAGGGAGCAGGTAGCTATTTTGCAACAGAATAGTCATTGGCGATATTTGTTATGTGGCCCAGTGCAGTGGTAATATTGTGTAACAAATTTGGCCAGAATAGTGTAAGTTGGTTGTGTCACAGCCAATGGAAGCATCGCGTAGATAAGAATTTTCAAATGTGGCCGCAACGGGTATCTGGTCATGTGACACCCCTTTATGGTGGCGTATCCAAATCAAGCGGTACGCCATGTACCCTATCAAGTAGAAGCATGAAAGCAGTCACAATAAAATTTAACAAGTCTGACACATTGGAATTCACCCAAAATCCTGTTAAATGTGACAAATTGTCACTTTTCGGACAAAGTTGCGTCATATTTGGTTAAAAATCAAGCAATTATATAAATATTAATTTGCAAATAAGTAGTTGGCATATTTAAAGAAAAGGTAAGTAGGTTTCATTGGTTCGTAATGCTCTAGAAATCTAGTGTGCATAGTCTATGATTTATCAAGTGTCAACATTGACCTATAATTAAATTATGTAGCTGGTTTTCAGCTATTAGTATGGGCAGGGCATTGTTTTGATTTGGCTGTGAAACAAATAATAATGACGTGACAAGCAGGAGTGTTCCATAATGGGTTTACATATACATTGTGCCGCAACATGACATAAAATTGGACACTTTCACAAAAAGCTTCCCTATGTGGGATCATGCCTCAGTTAGACGAATGTAGGGAACAGTAATTTTAGATATGTGTTTTTTTTAATCATATCATCTGACATAACTGCATTTGAGCAGACACATCGGCAAGTTTGCTGGTAGAACATGTTAGCAGTGTAACCGTGGATTTTTAGATGATTTAAATATGCGGAGGAATTTTTTGAATTTGTTTCGCCACAAGGCACGTGTGCGTAGTAATTTGTGCAGAAATTGGTAAATATTGACGAGTATGGCACGTTCAGCCGTTTTAAAAGAGTTAGAAATATGAGATTTTGACAAAACTCGACCAACATGTCAATGAGATGATGACAACGGCAGGAAAGACGTTTCAGAATTTTTGATGGTGCCGTTTTCTTATAATCGTGCAAAACGTTAACATGGTCACCAATGGGAAATGTAACAGTAGGCTGAACCCGAGTGACTACTTGGGGAAGAAATGACGTCAATAGGCGGATGAGCTGCAGTCGGGGACAGATCATTATTTAACTTCCATGTTCATATGATATGGATATAATGTCAATGATTTTGAAACGGTAAGAGGATTTTTTGTACCCTGATTTTTTATGAATAAGGAAAACAGCATATTTATAGATGACGACACATCTGCTGCGCAGTGACGGAAGGATCCTCGGTGTACGAAGTGATGGAAGGATCCCCGGTGTACGAAGTGACAGAAGGATCCCCGGTGCACGAAATGATGGAAGGATCCCCGGTGTACGAAGTGACGGAAGAATCCCCGGTGTACTAAGTGATGGAAGGATCCCCGGTGTACGAAGTGACGGAAGGATCCCCGGTGTACGAAGTGATGGAAGGATCCCCGGTGTACGAAGTGATGGAAGGATCCCCGGTGTACGAAGTGACGGAAGGATCCCCGGTGTACGAAATGATGGTAGGATCCCCGGTGTACGAAGTGACGGAAGGATCCCCGGTGTGCGAAGTGATGGAAGGATCCACGGTGTACGAAGTGATGGAAGGATCCCCGGTGTACGAAGAGAGAATCCGGTTTGTTTGGGCGACAAATGACGGGGGCATCTGCCATGTTGATCTACTCGAAAACAAAGTGTAGGACTTGACGAAAACGCTACTCAATTCGATGACAAGACATCAATCAAAGTGTATAGTTTTATTAAAACCGAATTGTAATTTAGCAAACAATGTACAATTGCCCGACTCGCTTTTAGCACTGATTTCTATGGGAAAACAATACTAGTCTTACATCACGTTGGAGCGTCAGTTAAACGCCGATCTTTCAGCGGATAGCAGGTTACGCGTTTTGTTCATGTCACGAACGGCGCACGCTGGGACACCACAGACTCCGCATCCGTTGCGAATAGCTAGCGATTACGTTTCTAATACATTTCCCTCGTAGCAAATCACGTGTAATGTGATATTTTGCGGAACAGTAATTCTTGGATTTCATTCGTATTTATAAAACATAAAATTAACAGGAAGTACTAAAACCCAATTTTTAAAAGACTAGCATTTCAGCGACACACCTCAATATTCCCCAGAGTTCAAAGCGAAACACGCGCGTCGACCTATTCGCTATAAGGCCATCGTTGGAAGCTTTCAACAATACGTCATTTCTTGTGACGCGTCAATGACGTAGGACAAGTATTTCGGGATCATTAGCCTTCTGAATAATCCATACCGCACCGAGTATTGGGACACAGGTCTAGTTGGTAAGTATTGTGCAGTATAAGAGCGTTAAGACATCTCGTTTTGCTCTACATATATTCTCCGGACCCTGTTTTTAACTGTAGTTTAACTGCATTTCGTTTTTCGGACATGATCTTCAGTTGGATCTGCTCCTCAATAATGGCAATCAGTTCATTCTTTATCAACTATCTTGTGTTGTGTCACTAAGTGCGTCTTGTCTCCAGAACCACACCGCAGGCATCAACCCAGAAGTTGAGGAGAACATTGAAATTGCCGCGATTCTCATCAGTGTCGAAATGGATGACGTCATCGCGGCAGCTTCTGAGAGCAATATTCTGCTTTCTACATGAGAATAGTTGTCTTTATACATGAGAATAGTTGTCTTTATTATGGGCTGCACCTTAAAGGGAATAACAACAACGATTATGGGCTGCACCTTAAAGGGAATAACAACAACGATTGCTTGAAATCATATTATATTACATCTTGTAGAATATTTCCATTTCAGCAACACCGAAAAATTCATTTGAATTCCAGTAACCAATAATTCCAAATAATACTCTGTTCTACCGGCCAGTCTCGATTGTGCATATCTTTCCCGCGCTTATCGGCAAGCTTCGATGTGACATCAATGATGATAAGGAAATTCGGAAGTGCTATGAGACAGGGACTTTCCATTCATTCACCGTTGACAGCGATAGTAGTTGTTTAGAAGCGAGCTCCAGAATGGTGTATTGTGCGGCATTTTGTTGTAATGCAACCAGTAGTAAAAATAAAGTAACGTGTATTTGGTTTTTCGTTCCCCACGGAGCCAACTTTGTTTAAAAAACAAACATCAAACCGACGAAGCACAGTCTGCTTTGCTCGCTTCGAGAAAACTTCTTTCGACTGCGATCCGTACCAGAGAAGTTGGTAGCCCTGGGGTTATACGGGTGATAAAAAAAACTCTTTGAAAGAGGATGATGTGCCCACATTATTCCCAGTAGTGGAAGCTATGTTGATGCCATCAATCCGTAGAACTTGGACGACCACGGTCCATATAGGATCGAAGCGAGCTGTCAGCACGGACACAGGTGATGTCGGCCCGGTGAATTCGGAAAGCATTTTTTGGAGAGTTCGGCCCGCAACTTCAGTCTCAGAGCACAACGGGCATAGTGATCTCGGCCCAAACCATTGTGTGCACATGAAGTTTAACTAATTCTGAAGCGATGAAAATTTTTGTAGTAATAAAGGGGGATCCCCTGGTACTTGATGGACACCCCGTGGATCCGCCTATGGCACGTTATGTAAGAGTGGACAGTTTAATTTCCACGCGATAGGTATAACCGGAAGCCACAAATAAAATCAACTGTTTGCGGCATTGTTTGTTCTTGCCGTGCTCCTTTTGTTAACAAAATTGCCATGCAAGGCAAAGGCCCAGATGGCAAGTGGACACGGAATCCATTGGCTTATCAAGAGTCCAAAATTGTTTCATCTTTCTGTAACCTGCCCTCCTTGTTTTGAAGTATATTCGCGCTACTAGCAGTTACACTATATGTAAATAATTTTTTTATTGTCTTTCTGATGTCCTCTAGTTCTATTTTTTTGGAGTGCGAAAAAAATATTTCTATCAATATTTTCATACCTATTCAATATCTGGCAAGTTCTGGAATCCTTTTAGTTGCTTTCCTCTGTACTCTTTCAAGCGTATCTGTTGTTTATCACCATCATTATGAACCTTTTTAAATACTTTTGTGTCATCCGCAAATTTAAGAACATTGCTTGTTATATTATCGTCCAAGTCATTTATATATATATTAAAAATAGAAAAAAAGTCATAATACTGATCCTTGTGGTACCCCAATCAAGAATGGTTTCAAGTTTTAAACCTCCCCATCTACTACAATACGCTGTCTTCTGTCAGTCAGCTATTGTTCTATCCAGTCGATTATGCCATACCCGATACCATGGGCTTTTAAGTAGTAATCTTTGATGTGGCACTTTGTCGAAAGCTTTCTGAAAATCTAAGTAGATAAAAACTACTGGTGATCCCTCGTCTATCCACTTAGTGATTTCTTCCAAAAAACATAACATATTTGTTAAGCATGACTTTGCTTTTAGGAATCCATGTTGAGATGGATTTAATAATTTATGCCTAACAAGGAAGTCCACCATATGGTCTTTAACTAACCTTTCTAATAATTTACAAATCACTGATGTTAAATTCACTGGTCTGTAATTCTCTTACTTTTTTGTTGAACCCTTTTTAAATAATGATATGATGTTTGCTTCTTTCCATTCAACAGGAACCACTCCCTCGTTTAATGACAAGTTGAACACCCTTTCAAATGGTATGCTAATTTGTTCTACTGTTTCCATTAGTAGCTTTGGCGGAATTCCATCCATTCCAGGTGATTTATTATCCTTCGTTGCCTTTATATTCTTAGCTACCATTTATAGAGTTACAATTAATTGCTCTAAATAGTCCGATTTAGTCTCCGGCAATGTAGCATCTGGAACTGGTAATGGGCTAATATCCTCTCTGGTAAACATTGAACAGAAGTATCCATTTAGGTCTTCCGCCATCAAAAAACCGTTTTATATTATATTTCTCTAGAGATTTCCATGTGTCCGTGGTTAAACTCTCCCAATATTATACACCCCTGTTTACTCACATCCTTTATAGCGTTTTGTATTTTGTGTTATCCTCTTCGTTTATGTTTGGACTTCGGTAAACTAATCCAATAGTTAATGTTGAATTTCCTGTAACTATATTGCACCAAACAGCTTCATCGCAATCTGCGCCACTCCCAAATTTTATTTCGTAAGCCTGAATAGATTCTTTAATATATACAATGACTCACCTTCCCTTCTTCTTATTCGATCTTTCCTAAACATTACGTATCATGTCTGTCCTAATTCAGCATCTGCTATGTCTTTGCTGACCCAGATATCAAATATGTGAGGGTCAATATCTTCTACCATAATGTTTAATTCGTTTTTTATTTACTATGCTCCTTGCATTTAAACACACGCATTTATAACCAGCTTCGGAAATGTTTTCCGGACATTTTTGTTACTGGTTTGTGTTTACTAGTGGCCTCTTGTCCTCTTTGAGGCACCTCTGCGCTTCTCGTTTAAACAATGTTTGCTACCAAAAATAGTTTTTGATGCTACTCATGCTACTGTCGACTGCTGTTGAGAGTTCATCCGCAAACACTGCTGCATCCTTTCCACATAGATGAAGCCCATCCCTCATGTGCATATCAACCCTCCCAACAAAACATCCCCACAAATCCACCAAATAAACATTGCTACTACAATTATTATTGTAGAATTTGAAGATTACCTGAAGTCGGTACAGTTTTTGTATGTTGAATAATCCGTGCACTTGACTAATATTCCAGTAGATTATTATAGTATAACCATATCGTATAACCATATAGTATAACCATATCGTATAACCATATAGTATAACCATATCGTAAGTTCATAACAACTTAGTCATGCTGCCTTCTTCGATATGTAGAATATGGCATAAACACCTTGATCATGACATGGTTAGTTTTTGTCTGTGGAACTATGTATGATACACTCATTTCTCAGATTCTGTTTTAGGTGGCCGATGAGGGGAAGGCAGTGTTAGTTGAGCCATTTTTCATTTTTTTTTTTATATCTAGGTCACAATCATATTCAAAAGTCAAACTTGTTTTTATTCGCATAAACTATGATTATTAGTAGATCATGTTATACCAAGATTATATGTCTAGCAGGCATGGATAATTGTATATAGCTGATTCAAATATGGTAAGCTGGTTGGTGCGGGGTACGTTGAGCCATATTGTAGCGTAAGTTGCGTAAATGCTTTATTTGCATAATTCATGTTGGCCTTGTACTAAAATGTCACGCCAACTCAGCCAACACATCTACCCAATGGATACAACACGTCTCTGACAAGTCTACACGCTTAATTAAAAAGTCGACGCACTTAATTAATATAGACATGTGTATGCTAATCGTAACCAGTGTAGCTAACAGTTAATTTATTGGCTTGTAGCCATCCGATGACCCAATTTCCTCGGGAAATGAATTCCTTGATGTTTTTGGGGGTAAAGAACACTCGTCTTCGTTCTTTAGCCGCTGCTCAAGTAATCCGCCCTGGGGTTTTGGGTGGCTCAACTAGCACCGTTTTGACAGTTAAGCTCTTTTAATTAACTTCTCATTAATGTGCGAAGTGATGTTACTAATTTTCTTCCCTGTGCACAGATAAACCATTTGTAAGAACACAGAAAATAAAGTCTGGTCACGTCAGTTGATAGTTTACACACTAGCAGACATTAATCACAATCACCAAAAGTTTCGAAAAACATAAAAAAACATACTTTTAACTCACATGTTCTGACCGATGTGATAAATGGCACTTATTGTACGTCACTCGTGTTCTAACAACATGTTCAATTACTGGTACGTCACTCATGTTCTAACAACATGTTTAATTACTGGTAATCACCATGTAGCTGTCGCTGTTTTATAGTTTCCTGGAAAACATGGGTGGCTTAACTAACCCATTGGTTCAACTGACACTGCCTTTCCCTACCCAGACATAAAAGTAATGAAACTTAGAATTTTAATAAATGTTGTTTGACATCCCAAAAAAAGTTGGGGGTCCCGTGTACATTTTTTAAATGTCTAGTAACAGCTACGTCACCAACGAAATTAGTGAAACACTGTACTCTGATCATAATCAGTCATAACACGAGATTTATTTACTATTCAAACACAAAACTTGCAGGAATAAATTGCAATTTGATATGTTTATATTATGTAATGCATAATATGTCAAGCTCGCATAAAAAGGTAAATTTATTATTTTAAGTAAGGCACGGAAAAATCACATCGCTAAATTTCGACAGTATTCAATATTTGACCCACAAGGAATAATGCAACTTGAACAGTAAAACTTGGCAAAGATGTTCATGTATTATTTATCTGTGTAAAAAGACACACTATTTGGGGGTCCCGAGCAAATGTTTGAAATATCTGACATAGTAACAGCTACGTCACCAGCAAAATTAGAAAACTGTTGTGAAAAGGCAAATTTTATATAACTCGCCAGAAGAAGCTACGTGTATGACGCTTAAATTAAACTATTTTCGCTTCTAATTATTGTTCTTTTACAAAAAAATGCACCATCTGTGTTCATAATTGGTATAAATGACATAGTTTCAATCGACAGTATAATTCTTGCGTTGATTTAATGTTACGATTACGATGCGCAGACCGATATGTACTTAGTTTGTTTTTAAGGTAGTCCGCCAACTGAGATCACTACAAGCATTACATTTCTTCATTCTTCGTTTTTTCTGTACATTACTGTGGATACAGTCAATCAATCTTTGTCTGTGAACAATGTTTTTATTATCCAATTTTTTTCAGTCTATGATTATGCAATATATGCATGTTCCTCATCGAAGTAACCCGTGTTGATCTGCCATTCTAGTGAAACATTTGTTTTACCCTAGGCTAGGTGAAACTTTTTTTTACACGTTTCACTATAACACGGTTCTAAACGATTGCATAAGTAAATAAAAATTACATTGCTACTCAAAATTTGACACCGCTAGTTATAATGAGATGCTTCGTTTCTCGGCAACTTGACTCTTCACTGGTTTTGTCCCGTAAAGGCAGTGGCATGTTGAGTTAATGTCGTGTGCTGTTTGTTTGAAACGAGTAATGAAATCGTCCTCGTCCACGCTGGTTGATAGTGGCGCCACCGAGCGCACTCTTTCGAACTATTAACTCAACTCGCCTGAACCGGATTCGCCCTACAAATAAGAACGTTGAACGGCATCAGTGGATTAAGTAAACCACCACAGTGACGAGATTAGTGTGGCTAAACGATAACTACGAATACCATGACATCGACATGGCGGGAACATGTTCTCCAAAATGAGGGATGCCAAGGAAATATAATAGTTTATATAGAAATTCCACGCGGTCAGGATCAGGCCATAGCATAGGCATAGCCAGGGATCGGCTGCTAATTCACTCCCGAATAATGCCAATGGCGCCACTCACCATATCACCACTGGCACAGCCACAACTTGATTATGGGGCCTACATTAAAAATGCTTCTCCGGTGTGAAGCTGAAGATAAGGAATTTCGGAATATGACTAATATCGCACTTTTATCAATAGTTGTTGGAAGTTGATTAAATGTGTTTTTGTTAACATAGCGTATGTTTTGTTGGGGCTAAAAAAAGCTAGCTTGTACCAAATAATAATATGCCTGCAAACAATACTATTGTCTGCAGAAGGCGCAAATCATACAACATTGATATTATGACGAGATGTAGCCACGGCCCATACCAGGGCAGGTCTAGTTTTACTTGGGTCCGTTTACGTTTGGGTAGTTTAGTGTAATTATATTTATTTTTTGGTAAATTAGGTCAATGCATAGGTCCCGTCACAAATAATAGATCGAACCACGTGATCGAGAGCCCCGATTGTGTTAATCAAGTCGGCTCAGTGCTTAAATAACAGTATTATCTACGATTGTATGTGAGTTGAGTGACATGTGAATTTTTGACAAACATTAATACGACTTTATCAAATAAAGATCTGTAAAATCTGCACATCATATGTAAGTTGTGGTCTGAGTGATATAATTAATTTTTGATATAATTAATTCTAAGATAAAATTGACCGTGCATGTTCAATATTGCCGTTCAAAAGGTAAGTTTCTTCTTTATGTTCAATATTGCCGTTCAAAAGGTAAGTTTCTTCTTTATGTTCAATATTGCCGTTCAAAAGGTAAGTTTCTTCTTTATGCCACACTTTCTGATCCAATCGTATGAATTATTAAATCGGTAACATCACAAGTTGCGAGTATCTGTATTAGCTTGTACGCGATCGGGTAGGCCGAATTCGTACTTGTACAGCGTCCAAAATGCTAAATACCACGAAGTTATTCATCGTGAACAAATAATGAATAATGCGAATTCGTATTTAACCGCGGTTATTTTTACAAAACAGAAAGGCATACACACATGTATATCAGGTGAGAACGGTGTGTAACTGCCAAGGCATGACTTCCGCTTCTTTGTTGACCGGAACATGGCTTTGGCGCATGCGCTGAACTTTGTCGGATACGGATAGCTGTCGGAACAGAAAGTGACAACAATAGGAGAGATTTGGGAAATAGGATATAAAGAGGAGAGACCCATCTGGTTTATCTGCACAAATAGTTGGGAACACCCACACGAATAATCTACCGCGGAAGTCCACTGAGCAGGGGTCGTTAACAAAATAAATTAACGTGAGCGTTCCCACAGAAAAAGCTGCCGAAGTAGAAGGAAGTTGCAACCAGCAGCAAAACGTTTGCGAACGCTACCATTACATATTAGAAATTATTCCAACAGGAGGATAGCATGGCCAACATTTAAGTCGACGAAATATACAACAGGCACCCAATTGGTATTATGAAACCTTCGCTAACCTCGGTGACCATGACAACATGACGCAATGTCCGGTTTTGTCTGCGCATGTTGTGTTCGCCTCGCACGCAGCAACCACGGTTTCTGAGAAATGTTTCGGCACCGGCTCTGTATGGTATATTACATTTTCTCATTTATGTACGCCACAAATGCTCAAACAGACACGCAAAATTTAACTTTTGTACAGAGTAGGCGTGTGAAATTTGGGAATATTTTTTATAGAGAGAAGACGTAATGAAGACAAGAAATGAGTTGACTGTGGTATTCATAATATATGAACTAAGAAAGAACAGACTAAGTTGGATCGTAGAGAAGAAAACAATTCGATAAAGAAGGCGTGGAAACTGTCGGTGGATGGAAGACGCAGCAGGGGACGACTAAGGTTAAGAATGAGAGACGTGGTGGCGAGAGACACAGAGGTGACAGAGGTTGTGGAGGGGACAGCAAAAGTAAAGAATTAGAGACGTGGTGGGGAGAGACACGGAGGTGGCAGAGTTTGTGGAGGGGACAGCAAAGGTAAAGAATTAGAGACGTGGTGAAGTGAGACACGGAGGTAGCAGAGGTTGTGGATGGGACACAAAGGTTAAGAATGAGAGACGTGGTGAGGAGAGACACGGAGGTGGCAGAGGTTGTGGAGGGGACACAAAGGTTAAGAATGAGAGACGTGGTGAGGAGAGACACGGAGGTGGCAGAGTTTGTGGAGGGGACAGCATAGGTTAAGAATGAGTGACGTGGTGAGGAGAGACACGGAGGTGGCAGAGTTTGTGGAGGATACACAAACGTTAAGAATGAGAGACGTGGTGAGGAGAGACACGGAGGTGGCAGAGGTTGTGGATGGGACACAATGGTTAAGAATGAGAGACGTGGTGAGGAGAGACACGGAGGTGGCAGAGGTTGTGGAGGGGACACAAAGGTTAAGAATGAGAGACGTGGTGAGGAGAGACACGGAGGTGGCAGAGGTTGTGGAGGGGACACAAAGATTAAGAATGAGAGACGTGGTGAGGAGAGACACGGAGGTGGCAGAGGTTGTGGAGGGGACTCAAAGGTTAAGAATGAGACACGTGGTGAGGAGAGACACGGAGGTGGCAAAGGTTGTGGATGGGATAGCAAAGGTTAAGAATGAGAGACGTGGTGAAGAGAGACATAGATGTGGCAGAGGTTGTGGATGGGATAGCAAAGGTTAAGAATGAGAGACGTGGTGAGGAGAGACACAGATGTGGCAGAGGTTGTGGAGTGGACAGCAAAGTTTAAGAATTAGAGACGTGGTGAGGAGAGACACGCAAGTGGCAGAGGATGTGGAGGGGACACAAAGGTTAAGAATGAGAGACGTGGTGAGGAGAGACACGGAGGTGGCAAAGTTTGTGGAGGGGACAGCAAAGGTTAAGAATGAGTGACGTGGTGAAGAGAGACACGGAGGTGGCAAAGGTTGTGGATGGGATAGCAAAGGTTAAGAATGAGAGACGTGGTGAGGAGAGACACGGAGGTGGCAGAGGTTGTGGATGGGACACAAAGGTTAAGAATGAGAGACGTGGTGAGGAGAGACACGGAGGTGGCATAGGTTGTGGAGGGGACACAAAGGTTAAGAATGAGAGACGTGGTGAGGAGAGACACGGAGGTTGCAGATGTTGTGGAGGGGACACAAAGATTAAGAATGAGAGACGTGGTGAGGAGAGACACGGAGGTGGCAGAGGTTGTGGAGGGGACACAAAGGTTAAGAATGAGAGACGTGGTGAGGAGAGACACGGAGGTGGCAGAGGTTGTCGAGAAGGACGCAACTGACAGGACATCGTAGCGGAGGATGATCCGAGCGGCCTCTCCTAATAAGGAATAAAAAGATAAAGAATCGTAGCGCTCATGCAGCATCAATGGCGCGATACAATCATCTTCGTACTTCTTCATTTCACTGAAAACAAACATGTTACACGAATTCGACTGACAACTTTGGCAAAGGGCAGTCGCGTACAAGTGCTTAATTGCCATTGAATGACTTTTCGTTGCAATGTGTGGAACTACACAGTGAAGAGAGAACAAAGTTACAAGTGATACAAAGTGCTGACAAAATATCAATATATTTTGAATCAGTGGACTTATGTTGGCAAGGCAACACAAAGAGCAGATTTCAAATAAAAGGTTTGGAGGCAATAATATAGTTTATATGGTAAAATGCCTTGATATATATGGTTTATTATTTTATTTTGTATAATAATTAATGTTCACAATATCAGGTAACATCAGCAAAAGCTCACCGTTGTAATGATACATGCCAAGTATGTGTCCGATCTCGTGTGCAACTCTCAACGTCATCAGATCTCGCGAGACAGGGATCTCAATAATTCCCCGAGCATATGATGTACAAATAGAATTGAGGCGGGCGATGCCGCAAAGGCCTAGTTTAGCAAACACTGGGTCTCGTCTGAAAAGGTGAATTCCATATGTGAATTCCTTTGCAAAACATGTCAATGAATTTTGTATAACCCGTATGTGTTCTTTCGAATTTTTTTTTACATAGCCCAAGTACAAACATTTGCCTGCGTACATGTGTGTGCACGCGTGTACGTGTTTTCGTGCGTGTGAGCGTGCCTGCGTGCGTACTGTGCCAGTAATAAATGGTAAGGGAAAACAGCACATATTCGTCTTTACAAATGATGTCTGTAAAAAAATCTATAGAATGCTATAACAAAATTCGATAGAAACCTATAGAAATCTGTATAGTATAGTGTAGTACAATTTTCTATAGAAAACTTTAGAATACTACACATTGTATACAAATTGTTTATGTCTAGTTCATTTTCTATTGATTTGTATATAGTTTACATAATTTTCTACCGAGCAAAGCAGAATGTTGTATAGAAAACTATAGAAACTACAAACTGCATAGTTATGTCTGCACAAATCCTTTAGAATATTCTATAACAAAATTCTATAGAATATTTTCAGAATTTTCCGCAAAAATCCTGTAGAATACGCTATACAAATTGCATAGATTGCTTGCTAAGGGTGTGCTCACGTGATGAGAAAGGCGACGTCACAACTGCCGTGGGTGGTAGAAAGTCGTCGGTTAGTCCAGTAGTTCATCAACAGATCCAGAGAAGTGACAGAACTGAACGAGCGCAACGTCATCTTGCTCTGAACACAAACAGTTCCTGAGAAGTGACAGAACTGAACGAGCGCAACGTCATCTTGCTCTGAACACAAACAGTTCCTGAGAAGTGACAGAACTGAACAACGTCATCTTGCTCTGAACACAAATACTAGCTATATCTTACTTCGCGACTTGCTTAAATGTCAGCCGTCGTCTCCCAAGGAAATGCAAGGTGCACCACGTTATGAAATAATCTGCTACCTTTCAGAGGTATCACCTAATGTTTTTAACCAAACCTTTGATATACAAATTATATACGGACGTAATGTACAGTGTAATATTATTTAGCAATTAGGTATATCACGTAAAGTCTACTCCAAACCTTTCATTGTTTACGTGGTGTACACTGTAGTATTAGGTTGTACATAGTGATATCGCCTAATTTCTACACCAAACCTTTCATTGTGGACGTGGTGTACCCTGTAGTATTAGGTTGTACCTAGTGATATCGCCTAATGTATACACCAAACCTTTCATTGTTTACGTGGTGTACCCTGTAGTATTAGGTTGTACATAGTGATATCGCCTAGCGTCTGCACCAAACCTTTCATTGTGGACGTGGTGTAAACTGTAGTATTAGGTTGTACATAGTGATATCGCCTAATGGCTACACCAAACATTTCAATGTGGACGTGGTGTACCCTGTAGTATTAGGTTGTACATAGTGATATCGCTTAATGTCTACACCAAACCTTTCATTGTGGACGTGGTGTACCCTGTAGCATTAGGTTGTACCCAGTGATATCGCTTAATGTCTACACCAAACCTTTCATTGTGGACGTGGTGTACCCTGTAGCATTATGTTGTACCCAGTGATATCGCCTAATGTCTACACCAAACCTTTCATTGTGGACGTGGTGTACCCTGTAGCATTAGGTTGCATCTAGTGACATTGCCTAATGTCTACACCAAACCTTTCATTGTGGACGTGATGTACCCTGTAGCATTAGGTTGTACATAGTGATATCGCCTAATGTCTACACCAAACCTTTCTTCTATATGCGCCAGCACGGTCCCTGGAGAGATATCGTCGCAGGTGGATGTTATGGTTGAGTAGCTTGATCCTTCTGACGAGGAAGGAAATGGCAATGTCGCTATTCCTGTAGATCTGCAATGTTAAACACAACGCTTATATCAGCAATCTCATAATACTATAAACCGCATGACAAATAGAGAATTACACATGGAAACACCAATGATCTCAAACGATAAGACGGATGCGAGCCCAATTTTTAGGTTACTGTTCCAGAAGTAAAGAAGTGGTGATATATCTGGTTACTTGGCAACCAATTGCATGGATACAAAACACCAGACAGACCGTACTTAACTTATTAAAAACTGCCTGCGTCTGAATCCGGGGAAAAACTTACTGAACTTGATAAAGCTATTCAGGACAAAGACCAATGGACAGGTCTCGTGAACACCTGACATGGGTCCCGTCCCCAGGACGACTAGATGATAGTGACAGTTGAATATTCTTTAGATACTAATGGCGTGTCTTAATATGTGATCGTGTGTGTTAGCGCGACAGTGCGTGCATGCGTGTCCGCCCGTGAGTAAGGATGGAAATACTGACAGACCGATGGACGGAAATGGAGCATGTGTTCATCCATACAGTTATTGATAACATTCGTAGAATACCAATCAATGTTCAGTCGGCGTTAACATACCTTCTCGACGTCTGAAAGGAGGCTATCGAAATATTCAGGAACATCCATCCCCACAACAGTATGAATGAGTTTCGTCTGAAGTCAATAACCAGTTGTTGTTATCAGTGTGTGTGTGTGTGTGTGTGTGTGTGTGTGTGTGTGTGTGTGTGTGTGTGTGCGTGCGTGCGTGCGTGCGTGCGTGCGTGCGTGCGTGCGTGTGTGCGTGCGACCGAGCGTGCGTTTGTGTGTTTGCATGCGTACGTGCGTGAGTGCGTGCGTGAGTGCGTATTTGTGTGCTTTCGGCATGTGTTGGGTGTTCGTGCGTGCGTGCGTGCGTGCGTGCGTGCGTGCGTGCGTGTGTGCGTACGTATGTATTTGTGTGTTTGTGTGTTTGTGCGTGCGTGCGTGCGCGTGCGTACGTGTTCACGTTTGAAACCAGGATACCGACGTATAAAGCCCGCCATACATATACCGATTCTTCTACATTTGAGTAGTCGTTACGTGTGTGTTCTCCACCAACAGTTGGCAACACTTTAGTGGACATAATGGCATCTGAAAAATCGGTCGGCCGACTGTCGGCCGATGGGTAGTTGCAAAGTATTTGTCAGTAGAC
The DNA here is from genome assembly GCA_009193005.1 of Lamellibrachia luymesi. Classification (NCBI taxonomy): domain Eukaryota; kingdom Metazoa; phylum Annelida; class Polychaeta; order Sabellida; family Siboglinidae; genus Lamellibrachia; species Lamellibrachia luymesi. Next base: position 31,433 of record SDWI01001861.1, on the reverse strand, counting down.
AAACTGTTGGCGACTAAAAGTCGGTATGTGTATGGCGAGCTTTATGTGTTTCTTCTTGTACGTGACATCTGCGGAGACCCGTATCAATACTTACACATTTGTAGTCGCAGTCGAAACAAACTGCAATTTCGGCCGCCGTATTCCCTGGCGCCTCCAGCAATCCATCGACCTCACCGACAACCTCACAGAAAATGTGTCTCAAGTCTCAAGTAGTTATACCCCAAACAGCCCAATCTTGAGCTAACGCAGGAGTTTGGACCAACGGGTTTTAGTGTTTCTTCCGAAAGACACGGGCAAAGTGGGGTGACCGAAATTGCCTAAGCTTCGAAACGGCGGAAGTGGAATCGAACCACCGTCCTCTCGATCGACAGGAGGGTGGTCTAACCATTAGACCACCGCTCCCCACGGTTAACACATATTATTACGACTATAGTGTGATGTTACGAGAAGCGGTAAGAATACGTCAGGTAAAATAAAACATGAAAATGTGTACAAAATAGTTAATTTTATAAATTGCACGAGTAATTTAAATTATAGACGAAAACAAAAAAACACAATTTAAAAAAATACTAAGAGATGAAGAATCGAACAATTGTAAACGACTATATAAGTTTTGTCACAAACATTTATTGCATGATTAGGGAAGTATAATGTCGCAGTAAACAGAATGCATACGACTGGGTCTTTCAGGCCTACATTTTATGATTAAACTATATCTGCATTCTTTCTTTCAGAGGATATAACGGAAACAAAGAGAAAACAGTATTCAGTGGCAAATTCATTGTGACTTACCGCTGCTTCGGTTGGCACGAAAGAGAAAGAACTTCAACGTTAGAATGGCAATGTACAAACAACAGGCGCGCGTGCGTGCGTGCGTGCGTGCGTGCGTGTGTGTGTGTGTGTGTGTGTGTGTGTGTGTGTGTACATACACACATACTAGTAGCATTCAGTGGAGAAATACATATACATACACTGCATATGTGCATCCGCATGGACATATCTGCACACATACATTCAAACATGCATGCATGCATACATACATACATACATACATACATACATACATACATACATACATACATACATACATACATACATACATACACGTGTACGCATACACACAGAGATACATACATATGTATACGCGTGCACGTTTGTCTGCATGCGTGCGTGCGTGCATGCATACATACGACGTACGTACGTACATACACACATACTTGTAGCATTCACCAAGAACTAGAAGCCGAATGTCGTTGACAAACGGAGAAATTAACAGCGTTACTGCAATTACGGTGTAACTGCTAACTTACAGTCAATCCTAGTGTCCAAGACCTTTGTGACAGACCAGTCAACATTGGAGTATTTCGTGGCGGTTTTCGTCGTTACTACTGCTATTGGGATCAGCAGTAGAATCAACGATTCCATTGTTGTCACCGTAAACATTGAAGAGCTGCACCTATCGACTGTGATGAAGAGTGCGATACATGGTTTTTTTACAACCAATACGATACTGTAATAATCAACTAAATAGTTGCAGTGAACTTGCCAAAAATAGAGAACTTGCCAGATTGTGCAAATGGTTTGCTATAAACAAATGATCACTGAACTTGTCAAAAACTAATTATATGTTATTCAGGAATCATCCGCTTCAGCACATGGCACTCGACAGAAAAATACCTTCAGAAGTCATCGTGTGCGCACCAACATAAAATCAATGTGCATTTCTGTTTGTGGAGTAAAACTATGGCATTCGTTGCATGAAAGCATCACTAGCTGCAGAAGCATATAAGCATTAAAAAAACTTATAAGTTACATCTTCTTTCTATGTATTAGGTCTAACAAAAATAAAAATAATTATAATCAAACATTATTATTATTATGTTGTAGGCACTGTATGCATTAGCCATTATTTAGGAATTTGCAATTCAAATTTATTGTAAGATATTGTATTTGTATCATACATAACTATACTAGTTGGGGGTGAACCACAGATATGTATCACACTTCTGTACACTCCCTTTCTACCAACACTCTATTGTTTATTTTTTATATGTTGCAAATGGTGCAGTATTTTGTAATAATGTAATTTGTACTGTTGGTTGTTGGGAATAAAATTAGTTATTGATTGATTGATTGATTGATTGATTGATTGATTGATTGATTGATTGAATTTATATTGTGATAACATTTCAACTATGGTGTAATAATTTTTTCAATATTTAGAGTATTCATACTTTGACTAACTTCCTTACATAGTACCTTGTATTAGATACGTAATAAGATTAACTATGGGCAATATTTGAAATAATGAGTTCTAGAAGAAAGGTGTTCTGTAGATATACCAGTGTTTTCTGTGCAGTCACAAAGAATCGAACCCCTATATTGAACACAAACTCTCATGACGGGCTAACTAGCAACACAACGTACAAAGCAAGAGAAATGGACATAGTCACGGACGGGTCCAGGGGTGTCCATCAGTTGCCCCGGCACCCCCCTTTATTTCGGCTGGCTTTTTTGTTTACTTTTTCACTTGGTCCTCATATGAGGACATTTCAAACATTAACACTAGAGGCATTACCACCAGTTCTGCCATTTGTCTCATATTCGTTCTAATTTGCCCCCTCACCCTCACCCTGCCTTATCTTCGTAGTGACTATTACTAAGCACACATTGATTCTTGGTGTCAGTGAATTTGTTAGTGAATTTCCAATGGCAGCTGTTTTCGGGTTTGTAAACAATTGTGCGAGATAATCGCCTTAAGCTGCAGTAAATTATAAAGACGGTCATTCTCTACGAAGAACAGAGTATTGCATTGAGAAGACACCGCCATGACGCCACCTGTCTTAACACTGGACATTACTTTCATCATCGGGGAGCAGATCCAGCAAAAGACCGTGTCCAAAATGCAAAAAAAATGTTTTATTCCATCAGCGTTGACAAGGCTTGTGACATGAAAACAACGAACAGTTGAACGTTGTCCTGAAATATGCTCGAAAAACATACGATCCTTGAAGAATTATTGGCGTTTCTCTTGTGTTACGCCAGGGTTATTTGGTCGAGCAGCTCAGTTTGAACACTCAAAATATGCACAACCAAGCATAAATACGATGGCGCTGTGAATATGGCCGGGAAGACGAATGGTGCGGCTTCTTTGATGCAAGGCAATAACAAACAAGTGCGTAAGCAATCACATCGGTACATCGCTAAGGCATGTCACGTGATAGAGCTATGTATCTACTATGACGTCATCAGTTATAACAGTGGCGATCTTCTTTATTTCTCCACAAAGTGGCCAGGGAAGCTCGGAAGCATGATCACAAAGTTGGTGTCCGAGGCCAGTCGCTCCAAGTTTAAGGAGCTTTGTAGGGCGCGATGAGTTATTCGTTGTGGTGAAGCACTGATGCCTGGAGGTGTTCAAACAACTATTACATGGAATGGTGGCTTGGATGTGTTCGACACTAGAAACTAGAATATATAAAATTTTTCACGACAATGAGTGGTGGAATGAATTTGTAACATGAATTTGTGAAATATTTTACATTTAAGC
>SDWI01001861.1:10448-27784 GCA_009193005.1 Lamellibrachia luymesi | reverse complement strand
CTACTATGTTTGTGTGCGTGCGTGCGTGCGTGCGTGCGTGCGTGCGTGCCTATCCTGCAGGCATTTTGGTAACTATATGTCATGCCACCTGGTGTCGGTGTTTTTTAAAACTGGGCACCCGTCTTTTTAAGGTTTGCATCCTATAACGGACGCGGAAACACTGCATAATTATTACAATGTAACCTACAACCCAAGAGCTACTGCCATACTGGTGCAACCCACAGTGTTCGACTTGTATCCACGGTGGTGGGACTAATAAAGGAAAACCATATATCGCCCATATTGTGCTTAATGGAAAACATATATTTATACGTCTGACTCATAACTGTCGAAGATTGTGCCTCTACTTTTGTATTTTCATACATCCCGAGTGCTTTCATTCTTTTGTTTGTCTTCTCTTTCACTTTGCAAACTCTACAGTTATGCATCCTTTCATATGTTTGTACTTTTGTTTGTCTTCTCTTTCACTTTGCAAACTCTACAGTTATACATCCTTTCATATGTTTGTACTTTGTAGCTGTATATGCCAAATTATGACGCACTATTATAAATACGATAAAAAATTATAAAGTTTTGGCTTCTTAAAAATTACCCGTATTTTGTACCATCCAATATTTACTCAAGAACCGTGATAACAAATAACTTGTTTTCCAACTGTGTGATCGCGGCGTGCATGCCCCTCCCATGGGCCGTCTTCGGTACTCTGACATGATTCGATACAAACTGGTGTGAAATTATCGAACCAAACCTCACATGTGTATTCTAATTCTAATAACGTTTTCCCCAGTGGGTTCACTCACCCAGTGAGACGAGTGAGATTTCGTGAGCGTCCTCCGTGGCGTGCTGGTTTACTGGACTGCGTCTGTGGAGTAGCTGACGTCGCCGAACTGCACGGGACGTCCCGTGACGTCGTTGTTATGCGCATGTTATTAGACACGCGTTGTTTGTGCGGTGCTTAGTCTTCGTTATTGCTGTGATGAACTTTGCGATAACATAGTATCTGATAGCAGCGTCACACTGACCGCCGCTGACCACTGATTGCAGCACATACAGTCATCGCGTGAACATAATTGTGTTTGTCAGGTTTCTCCGACAACTGTTGCGAGTTCTTCTGAATCTGCAGATATTGAGACATTTATTTTTATGTATCCTTTTTCTCTAAACTTGTATTACGTGTTCGTCTGTTGTTGCTGCTGCTGCTGCTGTTGCTGCTGCTGCTGATGCTGCTGCTGATGATGATGATGATGCTGCTGCTGCTGCTGATGATGATGATGATGATGCTGCTGCTGCTGCTTCTGCTGCTGCTGCTGATGATGATGATGATGCTGCTGCTGCTTCAGCTGCGCTGCTGCTGCTGCGCTGCTGCTGCTGCGCTGCTGCTGCTGCTGCTGCTGCTGCTGCTGCGCTGCTGCTCTTTAGCAAGTCAATAGCAATAGCAGAAACAGCAGCATCAATATATTTAGTGCACTTTTATACATGAATAACAATACAACAATATCTTGTAAAAAATTACCCCGAGGATAACGCATCAAAGCACACAGTAGTACACTAATTCCCAATGTGATCCTCAGTTGTTGCTGATGTTTCTGTTTGTTGTCTTCCTAGAGAGGGAGTAGTTGCTACAGCAGTGACTCGCGATCTTGTTGAATTGTCTATTGCAGACACTGAGCAGCCTAAAGTAAGACATTTTTGGGTACCATATTTAGCCATAATGGTATACAAACATAAATACACACAAACAAACACACGCACGCACGCACGCACGCACGCACGCACGCACGCATACACTCACATACGCATGCACTCATACTATATACTACCAGTATAGCATTATGGGGGCCGAACTGTCTTAAAATGCTCCGTGTGGATTAAAATGTTTGTCTGAGCAGCGATCTATCTATCTATTTGAAGATTATGGTGCAGCTAGTGAGTGCAATTTGAACGGAGACTTGTACGCCACCTAGCGAGTGTGATTAGTATCGGTCGTCTTTATCTGTTAACTGGTGTTACGGAAATGGTGCATCTGTAGAGTCATAAAATTGAATTTATGCGAACAGTTTCGTAATGTACCCCCAGACTACACATTAATGACTGTACTATCGTACCAGGTGCACATATTCTTCCTTATCGTCCTTATGGACACGACAGCGGAGCTTTGTTTGTGTATACGAGTTGCATGTTTAGATCAGTGATGCGGCAGTAATTTCCTAAGTGCATCGATTCATCGAAATACTACACTCATGGGTCACTGGCATACTACAGATACCTTTAGAACAATATTTTATGGGTGTTTTCTTTTGTGTTCACAGATTACGTTATGTTTACGCAATTATGCAATCGAACCCACGTGACGTGATTGTCTAGTTGCGTAAGAATTACGTCGCACAACACTGATCTACTAGGTTATGTTTTCTTACTTCAATATTAAACTGACTGCCATTGAAAGCAAGAAATGACTTATGGTTAGTGGAAACCACTGTATATCGAGAGTTCAAAGATTATTCGTCATTGTGTAATCCGCACTTATGATATATTTATATATTGTTTCTTTAAACACATTCACCCTGCTACCATTTACACAATAGATACATATTTCTACTTGTTTATTGTAAGAATTAATACTTTCTTATATCCAGTATACAGTGTTCCTTTATTAACGTCCTTTCTTTCATGTCCTCTTGTTCTACTTCATTATTGTCATGCCAATTCAATACTCTAAAACGTATATTTGATATAATCTTAACATCTTCGTATCTCGTGTTAGTAAGCCGCATTCGTGAGTGCGTTTATCTCTAAGTTCTACAATCAGCTTACTTGTTCGCCTTTCTATTCTTTGTAACATTCTGCGGTCCGTCGACACAATGTTTTTCACAACAATAAAACGGTTTTATTAGTTGAACCATTTTGAAAGTCATCACGTGTACTACATATAACAGCTTGCAAAACAACACTCACAGAGTAAATGCAACACAAAGACCAGCAACATGCATCGGATCCAGAACGATGCCTATCGTGTTGTGTACCATATGTGTTGTGAATCTTGACACTTTTAGGACGCAATGCATATATCTCGCTTTGACCCACTGTCATGTCAAAATATCGATGTTTGACACGAAACGAAATTGGGAGAAGCTTGTTCGCTTAACGTCGAGCTTCGGTGCATCTTTCCAAACAAACTCATCGTATATTTTCTGATCACAGTTCATAAGGGTGCTGACTTCTAGCGCATGCAGGTAGTTTTATGATATGACCGCTGAATATGAAAGGTATAATGATTGCTACCGTGTGAAGGACGAAGACATTTTTACGGGTATCCACAAAGTAATGTTCTGCGTGGCTGCGTCAACATTATTTTTACGGGTATCCACAAGTTAATGTTCTGCGTGGCTGCGTCAACATTAGTTGCGTATTCATCAATGCAGTTTCGCGTGATCGTCTTTGTGTAGCTGTGTGTTGTAATGTTGTAATGTTGTAATGTAATGTTGTAATGTTCTGCGTGGCTGCGTCAACATTAGTTGCGTATTCATCAATGCAGTTTCGCGTGATCGTCTTTGTGTAGCTGTGTGTTGTTTGTATCAAGCATTCCGACGTGTACCAGTTTGTCCATGGATAAACAGACAGTATGCACGTTTAGGGACCGCTCACAATTATCGACAAGGTGAACGACCCCTTACTTTAAAATCAATAAACAAAAAACACTGTATCATGTTATTTTTATTTTTGGTTTCACACGGATGCCACATCATGTATGCATAAAATGTCCGTTCCTTCCAACGCTATAAATTCGCGTCACACTTTACACACTTCCAGTTGCGTGGAGATAATGTCTTGGCTGCACCAGGCCGTCTCAGTGGGGTGGCGGATCTGCAAAAAATACAGAGCCAGAGGTTGTGATAGATAGCTGTAGCACATGCAAATATGTGAATATTTGGACATTCCGCTGTACGTTGTAAATAAATATTACCATACATCTTTTTTAATTTCAGATATTTTTCTAGCAACTTGACGGTTATATGACAAATGTGACATTCAGCGAACCATCGCTAGTCCGTTCTCTTCGATAATCTGTTTTATTCAGCAATCCGCACGTTTGTTAGTGAGCACATCTTACACTTTATATTGCTTTATTATTCCACGATTGAACAATCCGCAGCTTCCTTGATCTAGCCAACACACCTGGAAAGCCAAGACAAACGAGGTGCCACTGTAGAGAGTTTCCAGTGAGCAGCTTTTACTGGTTTAAAAAATACGTCAAGTTGCAATTAATCACAATAATAATAAAAAGAAATAAAAACATCAAATCGTGACTGACCATTGGGATCTTGATATAGCAGTTATTTCTCAGGACGACCGTCTGTCCATCAGTGTTCTGTAGCCATGAGCCTGTGAAAACACACGGATACTTCAGATGCAGACGTCCAAGCCGTCACGACCAGATTCGTAGATTCTTAATCAAATATGAAAGAACTGATGTTATCCTGTCACAATTGTGTTGCTCACGTTGTTGGGGCAGCTGCTACTAATTTAGCAAACAGCAACAAGCATCAAGTAACATAAGCAATAAAAACTACAAATAAGAATATATAATATGTGTACACTGCCATAATGTAGACAACAAAATGAAGACAAGTGCACGAATAACTACAAATGCAGTAAATGACTAAACATTGGGTTCTTTGCAAAGTTAGGACTCGGATTCAATATTAAAATGATAGCTTTCTCACTTTGCCTTGTACAATATCTGATGTCGAGTGCAACAGATAGCTGAGTTGTTTAAACTACACGGTGTCCACAAAGTATCTTTCACATGATAAAAACATGTCCTATTGATATGAATTTAGTATGGTGTATATGTATTTGTGGGAAATCTTTAACAGTGCAAAAGGCTTAAACAAAAGAAAGTAAGGTTCAAATTAAGAAGAAGTTTGAAGATGGACACCGTAACTGACAAAATGTTGAGACTTTTTACCATTAAATGTGACCCAGAAAGACAAGACTTTGCTGAATGTTTGTGTTGAAAGATATCTGATTAAATTATATTATGATTGAACCAATTTAAACCGTTATTGGCTGCGGCTGCCATGGAGCTGAAACTATGTACATTACGAACGTACTGTTGCCCACTATTTGGAAATTACACATGCGTAGCAATATAAAGAATAAAAACGAGGAAGCAAACCAAAACGAACAGAGCAGCCATGAAGACTGCAAAACAGTGAACAAGAACAAAGATTTTAATCGAAACTCATATGAGTAACTCACGCGTTTCATGCAGTTGGGTTTTTTCACCTTTGCCCAGTCTCTCATCATTGCCTTGGAACACTCGCTAAATACGCCCCACTTCAACCTGAAACAATGCAGCAAGTACAAACATCAACTCGCATTTCATAAGTTGCACTCTCATAGAATTAGTGTCGTGTTCGGTAATGTAGGACTATTGTGTAACCTGATATGGCATCACTGCTGCCTATGTATTAATGCCAATACATTGGTTGCAATTGCAATTGTAATAATATTATCAATATTTACAAGCAGTGCTTCTAGCAGCGCTCTCCCCCCCCTCTCTCTCTCTCTCTTACCCTCTCCGCTTCGATATTTAATTTCAAGTTGCTCAGCGCTCAAATGAACTGGTTTTATGTGTCGTATAGTGTAATGACATTACATTTAGTGTAATGACATTACATTTAATTACAATATATAAGGTAGTGAATGTCTAAAAGTTGGTTTACAGAGAGACTGTAGCCCCGATTCGACGGGCTGTATCGTGACGCTTGAGAACGCACAACTAAATTGTGTTTGCCTTTAGACAAGCGATATATCTAGACACGGCGACCTACATCTTGACTTATGCCACTTCCGCTTTCAGCCTTGGTGAAAGGTATTGACGTGTTCAGCTGCTGTCAGTCGCTGACTGGCCACTGCTTCACAATCGGAGTAAACTGTTAGCTAAGTTGGAGCTAGTCCCAATTCTCCCAAATCTTTCCGCAAATCGACCTCGCGTGGGTGTCTACAGACAGATTCTTGCAATTCGATATTGCGCGACATTGGATTCTTTTTCTATCGATCAATTTTAATTGTGTCAATGGTCTTAATAACAGTACGCAATCTTCTATTAAACCGACTGTTCCTATTACACACACTTCAAAATTAAACATCAGCGAACTTAATTCGCGATGTCCTCAATTAATTGAGAAGGGAGTTTTAATTTTCTTTCACGCCCTGTACCGACCTTGTTGGACGCGTTGGTGAGACATTTCCTTTGTAAAATTTCATCATAATTTTCTTGTCAAATCTTGACATAGCCACGGCGTGGCTTGTCTTTGGGCCCATCCCGTTGTCGTTCACGTTAAACCCGGCGGTTCTGGTTGCTCTGGCCATGATGTGAGTTTGGTCGTTTCCCTTGCACTTGTCACGAACGTCGGCCGACTTGTAGTGGGACGGAGCGACCTCTACAGGCGACAATACAGTATTATACATATTGACTGTACTAGCAAAAATGCCCGTCCTCCGGAAGAGATAACTCGGTAGTTCGTGTTTACCCAATTTTAGGATACACAACCTTATCACATAAATATCCATCTATGCCTTGGTACTTGGTGCTGCTAGGCAATATCTCTCAAATTTGCGTCGTGATCCTGGCATTTATGATAACGTCTAGCGACGCCTTGTGTGACGTAAACTCTGATAATCGAAGAAAATACCCATGACGTTGTTAACAATTGTACGTAATTGTGCGCGTAGCGTTGCCGACAGTTGAACGTATTAACTACAAATGGCAATTCGATTGTTCATAGAAAGTTTAATAGAGGAGCGAATTTCGAAAATATAAAACTGTGACGAACCCCTGAAACACACACGGGCGCACGCGCATGCGCACGTTGATGTTCGAAAATCATGATACTGATAATGTGACGTTGATAATTAAGAATTTACGAATATCAAAGTTTAACTGCAACAATAATTACAGTGTCTGTGATAATAACCCACATAAAATGCCACTGCAACACTATGCAATATGTGTTGCTAGAAGCTCTTTTTAAAACAACGAAGAATGGTTGTGACAACTGTTTCTTGGGATAGTTATTAATTTAAATAAAAAAATTATCGAGCCCTTATGAAATAAATACGTGAACTACGTGAGAAATTCGTAAGTCCTACGTTCGGTACATTCCTCAATATCAATAACAGTTGCGAAAACAAAGTCGGATTCAAAAAACGGTGTATGTAAAGGATGTAGTAGTGCAATGCTAGCAACCAGCGAAGAGTGTAAAGCTCGTATCACAACGCCACCTACCGTCGTCGTGATACATTCCCAGAGCGTGGCCAAGTTCATGGGCTAGGAGTTCCGAAGTGGATGACTTCTTCTTCTGCAGGTGTCGAAGAAGAATTACAACATTTGTATATGATTCACAAAATAACGCCAGCATAAGAGCAAACGTTCATTGTTCACATTTACATTGTTCACGTTCACACGTGGCGTCGTGGCCATGTCAGGTGCAAAGGCTCGATATCGATCAAGACAAACACTTTACACTTTATGCCACCAGAAGTGTTCTGACTCATTGTATTGCATTGTGGACAGAGAGTCATAAAATGAACCCTGCAAATCACGATAGCTCCCGATTAAAACGATATTAAACATGTATAGTAATAAAGTAAAACCTTGCAAATCACGACGTGGAGAGTAAAAAAGTGAAACTTTGCAAATNGGACAGAGAGTCATAAAATGAACCCTGCAAATCACGATAGCTCCCGATTAAAACGATATTAAACATGTATAGTAATAAAGTAAAACCTTGCAAATCACGACGACCCCCCCAGATCAAAAAACGATGTTAAACGTGGAGAGTAAAAAAGTGAAACTTTGCAAACAACGTTGACCACATATTAAACCGATATTAAACATGGAGAGTAATAAAGAAAACCTTGCAAATTACGCTAACCACCGACTAAAACAGTATTAAATAGGGATAATAATAATAATATGGTAAAACCTTGCAAATTACGATAACCACCGATATTAAAGATGCAAGGTCAAAAGAAGGCTGACATATGTTATATCCTAGCATCCAATGCAATCCGACTCAGTGTTCATGGCACTAGTGTTATCTACCTATCAGACAGCCTCTGCCTAGCATCCAATGCAATCCGACTCAGTGTTCATGGCACTAGTGTTATCTACCTATCAGACAGCCTCTGCCTAGCACGGACATTTACCTGCAGCTGCAGCAGTCCGTACGGGTTATAGGAGCAGAGTGACGCGATGTTGGCGTACCCAGCGATGACGTGGCCCTTCAGCAATGTGTCTTGCCTGCAACGCAAACCACGTGGCAAACGTAAGCGAGATTAAAGTCATGGAAGGTATATTTACATATCGCCGCTTTAAGCAAAGACAACAATAACAGCTGTAAGGTCTACCAACCACTGTTTTTAGTAACAACAATGGCAGAAGCAGAAGCAAAAATAATGAGCGTGCAAAGCTAATAAAAAATATTAGATGTATATTTACGTATACATATATATTAATGTAATTAGGTAGGAAATCCTACAATATATATATATATATATNAATTTAGGTCACATCCAAATTTATGTTATAAAAAATTATTATTTCAAACAATATTTCATCAACAGTTATTCTATCAATACTAATTTTTTCAAACATTATTTTGTATACCTTCAAATATTAACTACTAATATAAATGATAGCGTAAGCAGTTGTGGAGTAGATAGAGGTAGAGAATAACAAATAATTGGGCCCCTATTGGATACATCAACAAGGGGATGTATGTAAGTTGATACTTCTACTCTCTCTCCATTTCCAACTCGCGCACGCACACACGCACACGCTTTTTTATAAATAGGTCAAATACTGTACTTTAGTTTCCTATGTACACATCAATGCTTTTTATTTTATTTGTATATATTGTTCTAATGAACGGACACAATACTACATGTGTGATGTTGGAAATACATTTCAGGTTTGCGTCGTTCACTATGAAACTATTGCAGAAGAGTGTGTGCACTCACGTTACAAGAACGCCGAAGTGGCAGTTATCGTTTAAGTTGAGAAGGCGTTTCCAATTGTCACGGGACCAGTACACGCGGACGGTACGACCCAACTAGGAAGAGAAGAAACAACATTGCATACGGACGTGAATACCAAAACTAGATGTCCAGAATTTGTATTCGCGAATACACTAACTTATTCGGGAATACACTTATTCAGGAAGATCATTCAAATACAAGTACTACTATTTTGCAACCGTGAACAAATACGAATTACAAATACCTCCAAGCAATATTCGCATGCATTTACGTTTTCTACACATCAGGAATAAAACACGTAATATAACATTTGTACAAATGTCAGGAATCGTCAGGTACACAAATGAAAGAGAATTAGAACGTAATGGAGTCGGATGATATTTTTGTTTAATGTCTTAAGGTAGGCCTAGTTTCAGTCATAAAGCAGCCAATAAGCGAGACAGTAGAACAGGGAATATATGGTTTAAGGAAAAGCGGTTGCCAAAACAAAGTGCATCAACGCATTACCAATAATACATTTTAATGCACGAAGTTTAAATACTAATTTTAAGAATATTAAAGAGTTTCTGCATGAACTGCATAACTCCTTTGATGTAGTCGTCATTAGTGAATTGTGGAGTCATGAAGGGAATGCAAACTGCTTTGTATTACAAGGGTTTGAAGCCATACAAGTCAGCCGCAAAAACAAAAGAGGAGGTGGCGTAGCAATTTACGCTAGGGAATCCGTTGACTTTAAGGAAATCAGTGGTATGTCCTTGGCAGTGGACAACATCATGGAATGTATTACAGTAGAATTACAATTAAATAGTAGAACAAATATCATCATTGGATGTATATATCGGACACCTGGATCAAATGTGGATACATTTAATGAATCTTTACAATCGATATTTGGAGAAAAAAAACAAGAAACAACAACAAGACAATGTACTGGTGTGGTGACAATGTACTGGTGAGGTGATTATAATCTTGGTCTTTTAAAACACGAAACTCACCACGGAACCAAAGGTTTTCTAGAGGTCATGTACAGTCATTACGGTCTATGTCCCTTGATAACTAAACCAAGTAGAATTTCCGAATTCAGCGCTACTCTGATTGACAACATCTCCACTAACGAATTAACTAATGACGTTTGCAGTGGGTTATTAATTATTGATGTTAGTGACCCTCTGCCAGTTTTCGCTTTGAGTAGATGCAATATTGATAGATCAAAAGGAAAAGGTTTCAGATATGTAAGTTGTAGAAATTAGGATTTGCATAGAGTCATTTAGTTTTGCATTGGCCAACTGTAACTGCAACCGGAGGATATTAACACAGTGTATAATGACTTTGGTAACACCTTCGCCTATTTAAACAACATTCATTGTCCGATAAAGAAAATGCACTTAAAGAATAACAATCAGTATAAGCCTTGGTTTACAAAAGGATTAGCAAATGCTTGTAGAAAGAAAAACAACCTTTACAAAAAGTATCTTGCATGTAAATCAACGCACACAGACGAAAGGTACAAACAATATAAAAATAAGCTAACTAATATTTTTAGAAATGCCGAAAAAGACCACTATTCCAAATTATTGCCAAAACATCAACATGACGTTAAAGGAACTTGGATTAAAAATGGGCGCAGTTATAAGTACGTCCCAAATTCCTTTGTCTGTGGCAATCAAATCCTTACAGATAAATCAGAAATAGCCAATGGCTTTAACGATTTCTTCGTACATTTTGGACCACATCTTGCCAGGAAAATCAATGTACATTGTAAAACAAAATATTTGTGATATAGCAAAGCCTTTGACTCAGATATGTAATAGATAGATTGAATCCAGTGTATTTCCAGATAAAATGAAAGTGACAAAGGTCATTCCATTATTCAAATCTGGAGATAAACACGTGTTTTCCAACTACCGGCCTGTGTCATTTTTATCACAATTTAATTTTTTTTTTATATAACTGGTTAAGCAGTTACCTTGAAAAAGGTCACAATTTGTTTGTATTGATAATGCCAAGTCTAATATTTTAAACATGCCACGTGGAGTATCGCAAGGATCAATACTCGGGCCAAAACGATTTTTGAATTATATCGATGACTTATGCAATGTTTCCGAGTAAATCAAATTTATTTTATTTGCTGACGACACCAATATATTTTATTGTGCCGATGACCCAAATATGCTTAGCACAGTAGTCAATCAGGAGCTGGTGAAATTGCAAAATTGGTTCGCAGTGAACAAACTGTCCCTTAATGTAAATAAAACCAGTTCCATCAAATTTGGAAAAAAAATAGAAATGTACCTGGCATAGGTATAACCATTTATCAAGAAACCATAGAACGAGTGTATAAAAAAATTCCATCGATGATAAGCTATCATGGAAAGCACAAATTCAATTGGTTAAATCCAAGTTAACAAAAACAACGTCGATAATTTACAAATCCCGATGCTTACTAGATGTCAAGTCACGGTCCTTGTTATACTTTTCACTTTTTTATGCCTTATATTGACTACTGTTCTGAGATTCGGGGCAACATGTATCGCCATAACTTATGGCCCATATTTTGTTTACAAAAAAGAGTTATGCGAATTATATATGGAGCAAAAGCTCAAAACCATACCAACAACTTGTTTATTAACCTTAAGACGGCGATCACAATGTACAAGGTAAAACACAATTTACTTCCGAAAAACATTCTGAAACTTTTTCATTCGAAAGAAATGTTCAAACCACACTGAAAGCCATGTGTATGAGTATGTGTATGAGTCAAACTGTGGGATAGTTTATATGCATGCCTAAGAAAGTGTCAAAATAATTGTATGTTCAAAAAAGGTACAAATCATCTATTATTGAGAGATATACGGCAATAATGCAGTCATGAAATGTGTGTGTTACAGTAGTATTTTATATTTTTATTATCATTATCTTGATTGATGTTATATTGTTTATATAATGATAAAAATAGCATCTGCTATTTTATCATTAACATGTTTGTTGGCATTCTTCAACATCGATGTGACACGTATTAACCGCATATTTCTGCCAAGTAATGTTAGTAAATAATCTTGCATCGTAATTTGTAAAAGAACCTTCGCTTTGCTAGTCCATCTTGCAATGCATTGTCCATGTTTTGTTATTCTACTGGTGTGTTGTCATCCCCAGAGCATATGCATTTGTGTTTCTATCTTGCAGCATCCAATATATTCCAGCTTCAACAAAAGACAGCATTCCCTGTGTCTTCAGTAATATATCTATGCATTTTGATTAACGAAATAGTCATTCTTCCGCTCATGCAAACACAATTGTCCAGCTATTTCCACATATTTCCCCTTATTTCCGTTTATGTTTCTTTATATTTTACAATTAGGTTTCTGTTCTTCTCACAGTACATTTGTTGCCTCCATTATCTTCTCAAATACAAAAGGTTTCAAGGCCGCAATATTACAAAAACCATGAATGGAGTGATGTAGGAGCCAACGAAGTAAGGAATATATTGTATGATGCATGATAAAAAACAAATGCATATGCACTGACACTGACTGTGTAAATTATTATAACGATTAATATTACTTGTCGTTTATCCCTAATTAACAATAATGATAAAAATAGCAGATGCTATTCAAAAAATTTCAAAAGCACTTTTTGTGCTCCTTAAATGCGATACTCGGTGGCAACGGCGTTCATTTCTATCTATATGACAATTGTTCTGGCCCAGACGATGAGGCAGGATATTTCTTAAATGGTTGTAGAAAATTGCTCAGTGCAGTTTCTGGATCATTCACCCTAAAGTACAAAAAAACAAAAAACAAAAACAAAATCGTATTTACCCTACGTCAAGATTGAGCTCTATTTTGTATTGCTGGCAACCGGACTAACGTTTGCGAATGGTTTGTTGTACATAGCCAATCTGAAGCTGTGGTATCAATTACGGTTTATGTTAATGATAGAAGGGGGAGGAAACAGAAGAGGCTGTCAAATGTCATTACTCTATATTAATAAACTGATTTTTTCAATGCGGCATAACGTGAGCTAACATCGTTGGTGTTTTACTTCAAATATTTAGCATGTATCTAGCCCAAAACCTTCCATCATTGTAGACTAAGCGGCATCCATCTTGTCACGTAATTTACCATGATTTCATTATTGCTGTTGTTGGGAAACAGGCCACCGAGCGAGTCGAGGGAGATCGTCTGGTTACTCGGGAGATCAACGCGACCGACATGCACCGCGACTGGTACACCGCTCTTGGCGAACACCTGAAAGCACACAGACTGTGATTTTACGACATGTAGGGGTGTAATGATACATGTAGGGGTGTAATGATACATGTAGGGGTGTAACGATACATCGAACTATTAATGCATCGATGTAGATGTGGCGATGTAATACTATCGATAGTAAATGTAACTTTGGATAGTCATCGTCGATAGTACAGTGAACTATCGAAAGTGGCGATAGTCGGCAAAACAAATCAGCAGGTTTACTTGTTTCACGATGATACTATTCGTGCTTTTTCAACTATACACCTGTATTAGGTAATTTTGCTTATTTACATCAACAATAGTCGATCAGATCAGAGTCACTCACGGATTCTGCCTCCTAGCCCAAGCGATGGCGCCACCAGTTAATTATGTTTGGGGTTGCTCGCTAGGTGAGATGTTTAATATATCGGAGTCCGAGGATTTCGGGAGTGTTATGAATAAAGCTGCGAAGGCAGCTGTGTGGAAGCAAATCAAGGGGATATCGACAAGAAAGCAGCTGTGTGGAAGCAAATTATGTGGATATCGACAAGAAGCGAGATAGATCACATCAGTCAGTGTCCCTGTCAAATTGTGAGCTCGAATTATTATGTGAAATGCAGCTAGCTTCATTCACATCAATGGAAATTAGTATGTATACCTGTTAACTTATGCTTTTACGATAGTCGTAAAACAACTGTCGCAATACTTTCGCAATAGTAAAACTACCCCCGATAGTCGCTCCTAGTTACGACTACTACATAAAGCACTCGGCATCTGCTGGACACAACACATGACGAATACATGGAAACGCCAAATCTCAGACATTCAGACGGACACGAGCCGAATTTACAGGTGACTGTTGAAGAATGAGAAGTACGGAAGTGGTGAGAAAGCTGGCAACCAAAGCAAGGACAGAGAAGTACGGAAGTGGTGAGAAAGCTGGCAACCAAAGCAAGGACAGAGAAGTACGGAAGTGGTGAAAAAGCTGGCAACCAAAGCAAGGACAGAGAAGTACGGAAGTGGTGAAAAAGCTGGCAACCAAAGAAAGGACAGAGAAGACCTACGCGACCAGTATTGTGAACAACGTTTATGGGACTAGTTCTCTTGTGGACGACTAGATGATGATGATGATAAAGACGACAACAAAGATGATGATGACATAAAAACCGTGACTTTTAAAATAAGCGTATCTGGGCGGTTGTGCGTGCACGTTTATTAACGTGATATTAAGTGTGGCGATATATTGTAATTTGTGCCACAATATTAAATTTCGCATGAACATCATGCATTATGTGGTGAGATAGCTGGCAACCAAAGCGAGGACAGAGAATACCTGGGCGACCAGCCTCGTGAACAACGCATATCGAAGGGAATGATTATAATTATCTTCCTAGTTGTTAAGGCAGGGTAAACGTACGCCAAATTTTATTCACTTGTATTGACATTCACACTTGGACTGGATGAGATTTGTTAAAATGCACGTGACCTTAGACGTCAGTTCCACCACATCCGTGAAGTAGTTGCGTGGAGAATCGTCTCGGAGAATCAGCCCAATGAATTCCCTCTGTCGAAAATAACATGACGTTACGACATGTATCGTCATATTAAAATGTTAACAAGATTTAACCAGATTGCCACCCATAGCGATAAAAAATAAAGCCATTGTCTTACAGAGATTCCAACGATTTTTCATTCATGTGTAGCCCGCCTTTATCTGATATCTTTCATTTTAAAGCATATTCACACTGCTAGCATTAGCATTAACACAATCAAGTAATCATTCATTTCATTGCTACTTACTGCCCTCCGGTTCTACTCCTACATTACGTTTGGAGTAAGTATTACTATCACTTTTTTCATAATCATTAAAATCTCCATTTGGTTTCCTTTTCAATCTCCACTTTTCTAACGTTGGTGTTGTCAAACCACAATAAATCAGACGATTTTCATAACTAAGGCATTTCAGTTCTTGAATCAGCGTAGTTGCTCTTTTTTATTATCTCTGAGTAAAAGTAAAATCAGCGATTTAGTCCGCAATTGGCGCTATTATTTTGTAAAATATTAAAGCTATTCAAAATGTGAAGCCTTCTAATTAATTACCTTCGTGTTTCCCCTTGTGCACAATAATGATACTATCCCCATTATATGGTGGCACCGTCTGGCGATCAACACGTACACAAACAGACTTGACCTACCACCTTCACGTTTCGGCTAACTTACACATTTTCGGTCGCAATTAAAACACACGTTAATGTTCACCAGATGATCCTTTGCCAAGGCATTCTTGTCTGCCTGCAAGGATGAAAAGATCATAGCAAGAGCAAGTCAAGTTACTAATTCTTGAAATAATACTGCGTGAGAACGAATTTTTGGTGTATGAAAAATCATGTGCATTGCTTTAGACACACATATCCGATAACGTAATGTATTGTAATAAAGAAACACCGCATACTGATAACTCCTTACTATAAACCGATCGTGTTGCTGATAGCCTCAACAGATAATAAAACTATTATTATTGTCGAATTCATTTCAGGGCACTTGTCTAGAATCCGGGCCCACCTCAATTCGCCTTATTAACATGTAATTTGTACAGTGACCATGCACAATGCATACTGAACTACGGAACATGTAAACTATTAAATATGCTGTGCATAAAACACATTTAATCACCTTTTTCGAAGCAAGAATTCGCATATTTAACCTGCATCTTGTTCATTTTATTCGCAAGATGGCGACACTGAAAGCGAGTTAGATATACGAATTCGAGCATCGAAACGGGTGATTAAAATGTTACGTACACCATGTTTAATAATTGATATGTTCCGTAGTTCAGTATGCCATTTGCATGCATTGTGCATGGTTGTTATACATATTGCATGTTCTAACGGCGACACTGACGTGGGCCCAGATACTAGACAAGTGCCCATTTCAAATTCAGTTAGGAAGTTGTAAGCATCAACCTATTTGTCTCGGACTTTCACTGGCTCGTTTTGTGAAAACCTGTTTCACAGTAAGGCGGGACAAAGAGACCACAGTAGCGAATGTACTCATTCCTACTTTACTCGGAATATATATCGTGCAAATCATAAAACGTCTGGCGCGAACAGTTCGTTGGTATACTGTAGTGAATCATGTGATCACTTCAAGAGCAACAACATGCAATATTCGCCAAACTAGCGAGTTGGGCGCTTTGCCTCGCCGTGGGCGTTCTGACCCCACGTTCCTCTAAATATCTAATACACAAAAACAACGTTTGAACAGAAACTTTACAATTGATGGGTCTATCACGTGACTGTTTGCCTAGCAACTAGATCCGCCAAACTAACAAACATGACCACCGCTGTCGGGTATTCCGTCGTAGGCTATTTTCAGTTGCATTTATGGCCCAAAATGGGAGAAAGTTTGATCTGGCAGATGATCTAGTAATGTAGTATGTGATATGTAAACATGGTTACTAAAGCGAAACATGACAGAGGTTCGCACTCATAATTAAGGGTGTGACGTCAGACTCGTCATATCGGTGAATTGTGCGTTGCTATTGTGACGCCTTACTGTAATACTTTTATTCACATGTATGAAAAGCTGTGAGAAAATCATAGTATTTTCGTATGCATCTAGACATATTGACTTTTTGCATGTATAATGTTTTATTTATAATACTGACAATAAAATGCTACAAGGCATGTAGGCATATTGTAAAATATACAGGTACAACACAGCAGTAGAATTACACCTGCATCAAAACGAACCAACAATTTTCTACAAATATTTACATTGATCCATTAGGAAAGACAAATCGAAACTAGATAGGTTACTATTCACATCGTGTAATAACTTTGCACTTACTAAGATTTTCCACGGTTCTGAAAGCAAAAAACGCGTCATAATAAAACATCAATTTTTTTGCGTAAATAGATTCAATCCGCACACAAATACATCTATCAAAAATACAGGTAAATTAATTGAATATTGTGCAACATATATACATACATACATACATACATACATACATACATACATACATACATACATACATACATACATACATACATA
>SDWI01001860.1:48423-73034 GCA_009193005.1 Lamellibrachia luymesi | reverse complement strand
TCCATCTATCTTGTTTTCTTTCACGTAGACGTAGACAATTTCGTTCACCCCACGTTGCCACAGTTCACTCACCTGTATACATGTACCAGAGTACATACAGATATGAATATGTGAATGGATAATTTTCGCGCAGTAATTACAGCGTGGTTGAAAGCTTCCCAAAGAAACCTAGATAGCGATGGAATGAACAGGTCTGCCAGGGGGTGAAGGGTAAAACGCTTTGAGCAGCTCCAATGACTGGATACCGCGCTATATGTTTTACAGTGGCGCCACTCAGCATATCACCACTGCCACAACGTAATAATACATCCAAAATAGACAGTTGCGGAGTATTATGTTGTCATGGGCAACGCAATTGTTGTTTACGATTTGCTACGTCATTGCATCTGTGCAGTTGAGTGTAGGTAACATAGCTTAAACCAAAAACGAACGTTATGTTGTTGCTATGCACATTTTAGAAATGTATTGACAAAAACTAACATAACCAAATGTACGTTCTGGCAGTGGTACGTGATTCACCACGTGGCGCCACTGGTGGGAGTTTGATCTCCACTGCCACAACTTGATTATAAATTCAAAATGGACAGTTTCGGAGAGATATAGTTGGCTGGGCAACGCGATTGTTGTTTTCGACGTGCTACGTCCTTGCAACAGTGAAGCTGACTGGGTAACATAGTTTCAAACAAAAACGAACATTATTGTGTTTCTAGACACATTTTCAATGCAAAAACTATCCACAATTGTATGCAAGTGAAATTGAGAGTTTTTTGACAAACATTTCGAGTGTACCAAATGAAATAAAGATATGCAGAATCTGCACATCAAATGTAAGTTGTCGCAGTTGTGAAATTTCTAGTGGCGCAACTAGTGGGGACTTTTATAGCAGTACAGTTTGCTTCAGAGTAAATCGTTTCCAATGGACCTTTCTCTCTACACTGGGAACATTGCCTGTGCGCGCTACTGCTCTTCCAGTTGTTTTGCTGCAAGTGTAGTTGTAGAGTCGTAGACGAATCGTTTCTACGTGCGAAATCGTGTCACGGTAACGTCGACAGACGTTACAACAGACTCCCCACCTGTGGCGCCACTCGCCGTTTCAACTTACATTGAATGTGCAGATTCTGCTAGCGACACAGTCCGCCCCAGGTGGGGGAGCCACATTGCGAGGGCAGTTTTGTGTAGGCTGTGTGTAAGATTATTTTGTTTAGATTAATTTGTGTTTACATATTGACTTGATAACCAATGTGCTTGGCTTTCATGTGTACCCAAACCTTGTCATCGTATATAAAGCAGCAACATCATATGGCCAAAACATAAAACACGGCCCTCTCCTTCCCAGTCACATATACTTTCACAGACAGCGGTGGTCGTGTGGCAGAGCGTCGGACTTTCGGTCCAGGTAACCGGGGTTAGGTAATTTGTTCACCCCACTTTGTTTGTGTCTTTCGGAAGAGATTCTAAAACCCGTTGGTCCCTTCTGTCTGGTGTCTATGCCAGGAGGAGTAAAAGATCCCACACAGGGGGTAAATGTGTAACATGTTGTGGACTCAATCTCTCATGAGCCACTGCAGAATTGTCCACGACGCGGCGCCACTAGTGGGGAGTTTTATAGCAGGATAGTTTGCTTCGGAGTAAATCGTTTCCAATGGACCTTTCTCTCTACACTGGGGAAATTGTCTGCAAGTGTAGTTGTAGACGAATCGTTTCTACGTTTGAAATCGCGTCACCGTAACGTCAACATACGTTGCACAGACTCCCCACCAGTGGCGCCACTCACCGGTTCAGCACTGCGACAGCTTACATTGAATGTGCAGACCGCTCCACGTGGGTGGCATTGAGCCACTTTGCGAGGGCAGTAGGCTATATGTATTATTTTGTTTAGATTAATTTGTGTTTACATGTTGACAGTATAGCCAATGTCCTTGGCTTCTATGTGTACCTAAACCTTTCCCTCTCCTTCCCAGTCACATATACTTTCACAGACAGCGGTGGTTGTGTGGTAGAGCGTCGGAGTTTCGCTCGAGGTGACCGGGGTTCAAAACCACCTGCTGCCGTTTCGAAACTTAGGTAATTTGTTCACCCCACTTTGCTTGTGTCTTTCGGAAGAGACTCTAAAAACCGATGGTCCCTTCTATCTGGTGTCTATGCCAAGGGAAGTAAAATATCCCACACAAGGAGTAAATGAGTAACCTGCTGTGGACTCCATCTCTCATGCGCCACTGCAGAATTGTCCACGACGCGGCTCAATCAATTCTGCTAACTACCTCGCAAGAGGATACGACTGAATGAAACACAAACCATAACCGTCCAAATAAAACAATTGTTGATACAATTTGTGTACAATACACAATCCCCGAAACCATTACCCCGTCACCTCATCACCTTTACCATCTCCGACACCACCTCCTAAAATTCGGATTGTTACTACTTCTTCACGTCAGCCGTAGCCCGGGGGGGGGGGGGGCGTTAACATCCTCCTGTCACTCCGCGTCCTTTTTATCGCCCGTGCAATATGCAGCCTCTGGTTGTCCACTGCCTCACGTTGTCGATCCAGGCCGTTCGCCTTCGCCCTGGCGTGTTCTTTCCCTCGACTTCGCCTTCGATTGATGCTAAGACTAGACTGTGGCTTCGTCTTTTCCAGTGTCCATATTTTGCTAGTTTATATCGCTTCAGCTGCGCTACCAGACCTTTGTCATCAGACACACCAACCTATCATCGGACCCAGACATTTGTCTTCTTGTCGATTCCGCTGACTCGGAGCTTACGGCGCCACACCCACACCTCAAAGGGGTCCAACTTACGGCGCCACACCCACACCTCAAAGGGGTCCAACTTACGGCGCCACACCCACACCTCAAAGGGGTCCAACTTACGGCGCCACATCCACACCTCAAAGGGGTCCAACTTACGGCGCCACACCCACACCTCAAAGGTGTCCAACTTTTCTTCGTCTGTCTTTTTACAGCCCAATGGTAAAAAATGCGCGTGTTGCTTATCTCACCTACTTTCGCACAGCTTGTAGGATAATTCACCGCGCTTAGCCTCGAATATACCATCATCACGTGATGAGGTGCTCCTATTTTCGTTCTCACGATAGCCTGATTTCACAATGCACCACACCCCACCGCACAGCTTCACAAAACACCTCACCGCACCTCACCTCAATGCATAACACCACAAAACACCTCACTGCACCTCACTTTACCGTTGTCACGCTGTTGCACTTTACATAATACCACAAAACATCTCAACACACTTCACCACATAACACCACAAAACACCTCACCGCATCTCTCCTCACAACAAAACCACAAAACACCGCACAACACAACACAACACAACACAACACAACACAACACAACACAACACAACACAACACAACACAACAGCACACGCCCACACGTTCACGCAAGCTCGCACGAACACACGCACGCACACAAACACACACAATACAATTACCACGAGATCAATCTTTGCCTGAATTAATTTTATTGCCTGAACTGCTACAGACGTATAATACATTCAAGCACTGCCGTCTAGGCTCGCTCTATAGCGACTGCATCGACTGATTCCATATCTGGTTTTAGCATCTGGGCCGGCCTCGAAGAGAACAGCGGCAAGAGACTTTAGATCCAGTGTCGGTGCAATCGCCTCTCTTACAATCAGCCCAGCATTTGTGCCAAGAAGAACAATTGGCTTTACATTTGGGCCGTCCAGCATGGGTACAATGACAGTCACAGCAGTCGCCTTCACAGTTGCAGTATCCCCTGCTGCAGTCACTGTAGCACCCCGCTGAAAGAGTCATCATATGCTGGAAGCATGCTGTCGTTTGACATTTCACTGTGATACAGAGTGTTTTTATGTTATTCACAGCAGGTGCAGACGGGGTGGTTAATTGTTTCTTGTTCACGGAGGTGGCTTAGAACTACAACTAGTAGGGCTGAATTATCAATAGACCAAACTTGGAATAATAGGGAACTCTGACACATAGGCACGCAAACGCGAGCACACACGCATTTAAGGAATGCCCCGATGTATTTAGATGTGATTCTTAGATAACTTAACGATAGCTGCTTACTTACCTGTAGAGTATGTGATCCTGAAGCCCGATCTTGTAACCGAGCCATCAGACGTGAACGTCACGAACAATTTGTTCTCTCTTGATATGATATCCGCAGGCACGCTGTCTCCGCAGAACGTCCCCAACAATGTTGCATCGGCATTGCTTCCGTCGTAGACTTTCACTGCGTCGTATCGGCATTGAGGGTGGGACTCAAGATTGAAACTGGTGAAGTGTAGTCGCAGCCGCTGCAACCAGAGGGCGTGTATATGCATATGATCGAATGTGTGTGTTTCTTCAATATTTTATTTACAAGCAAAACAATCGCACTTGGTCTTAGTGTGCGACGCTGACACACTGAAAATGGGACACATTTTGGTTTTCCAAAGTTTAAAAGTTCCTAGCAGAGAATAATAATTCTCTCTTCATAACAGTTACCACTTCACTTTTAAGGTGTTTCCACCAATCAGTGTAGACTTCAATGGACAAACGTGGAGACAGACACATTTTTATCACATGTTGTGACAATAACATTTTATCACATGTTGGGACAGTAACACTGATGTGCAACCCCAAATATACGACTTTCAATTATTAAGGAAAAATATTTTTTTTAATTTTCGGATTATCTGATGATTTTTTAAACTGACGTGCGTGCGTGCGTGCGTACGTGCGTGCGTGAATGAAGAGGTGTACATCATGTATTGTGAGTCCCACCTTGTTATCAGAGACTTCGATCTTCCACGAACAAGTTTCATAGTTTCCATAAGTTGGACCATTTGTGCCAAAATCTCCGCCGGACGCTGTCAGTTCTTGAGGCTTGCTACACGTGACTGCGGTGAACAACATAAATAACAACAATAATAATAACATTAACGTACGTACGTACGTATGTACGTACGTACATACATAAGTACGTTCTTACATAGCGCGGTATCCAGTCCGTAGGACCGTTCAACGCGGTTTACATTTCACCCCCTGGCCGACCTGTTTACATTTCACTTCCTGGCAGACCTGCTTACACTTCGCCCCCTGGCAGACCTGTTTACACTTCAACCTCTAGCAGACCTGTTTAACTTCACCCCCTGGCAGACCTGTTTACACTTCACCCCCTGGCAGACCTGTTTACACTTCACTCTCTGGCAGACCTGTTTAACTTCACCCCCTGGCAGACCTGTTTACACTTCACTCTCTGGCAGACCTGTTTAACTTCACCCCCTGGCAGACCTGTTTACACTTCACCACCTGGCAGACCTGTTTACACTTCACCCTCGGGTAGACCTGTTTACACTTCACCCTCGGGCAGACCTGTTTACACTTCACCCCTTGGCAAACCTGTTCATTCCAACGCCATCTCGACTTCTCTATAAAGCATTCGCGATCACGTGCAAATTTTTTCAATATTTAGTAATGCTTGAAAGAATATAATCATGATATACAGTAAAAACTCATAGTCATAAACGGCACAAGTGTTGATATAATTCAGTATCACATAACGGCACATGTAGCAATCTTTCAGTGACGTGATGTGTGCTTCCGGAGATAGTTTTAATTGCCTGAAGTTCGCTGTAAACGACCTTGCGAATTTAAAAATAGTTCGAAGTTCAGACGTCTCATGCATTCAAGTCACTAAGCGTCCACGATAATGCAATATGTTTTGTAACAAACCAAGGAAAAGCAGTTTGTGTGGAGACATATTACTTTCTCTCACCTACGGAGTACCGAATCTTGAAGCCGGATTTTTGGATGGAGCCGTCAGACTTGAAATCGACATACATAGTGTTCGACGTTGATATGATGTCTCCAGGTACGGTGGAGCCGCGGAACGACCCTACCAATGGTGCATATACGTTACTTCCGTCGTAGACCTTCACCCAGTCATAACGAAAATGAGTGGCACTCTCGAGATCGAATCTGAGGAAATGCAGCCGCACTCGCTGTGAACAGACATGACTTTGTACAATGAAATGAGTGAGAGGGGGGAGGGAAGGAGGGAGGGAAGGAGGGAGGGAGGGAGGGGGAGGGAGGGAGGGAGGGAGGGAGAGAGACATACAGACAGACAGACTGATAGATAGAGGGAGGGAGGCGAGAGGAGGGGGAGGATAGGGGAGGGGGACACACACGTAGAGACAGACAGAGAACTTGTTATAATAATACAGAGGCCCACCTGGAAACGAGGGAGTTCAATCTTCCATGAACAGCGTTCGTTGGGATAGTATTTTGAAGTCGTCGTGCCAAAGATGCCCTGCGGTGCATTCAAGTCTGTGTGCCTGCTACATGATTCTGTTGTGAAGAAATGAATAATAATAATCGCTTTGTCGTGGATGTGAGTAATAAACATGTTTCAAGGTGTCAAATGCAGCCAATAATGTATTTCTTATTTACTTGCTCAAGATAATGGCTTGCACAAGTCTAAGAGTTGCAATTGTGTAATTGAGAAAACGCGTCTTGTTTGGACTTGGCGAAACGTATTTTATCGAGTTGAAGGATTCTTCGGTACTCTCGGCTAGTGTGGATATTAACGCAAGGCACTGCATATTAATATGTAGTGATCATGATTGTTTTCATAAAACATACACTTGCTTTGTCTGTACATCTGTACATGCATTGGGTGTTCATGTTGACTTCTGATTTGTGTAGCTTAAAGGCATAACATCAACACTGATTCATCAGGAAACATATCCTGTGAATTGTTCCGTGAGCCAGAATTGGCGCAAGAACGGCGCATTTACCAGGGTTCCGCCGATTCTGTCGATTTGAGAGCGGTAAGGTCTCAGGTCGGCTGACGGCTGTAAAAACGACGTAATCTTTAGAATATTTACGACATATTTTATATACATGTATACAATTANCAACGGAACCAACGCGTCACGTCGCCCGGGGACAGACAACGGAACCAACGCGTCACGTCGCCCGGGGACAGACAACGGAACCAACGCGTCACGTCGCCCGGGGACAGACAACGGAACCAACGCGTCACGTCGCCCGGGGACAGACAACGGAACCAACGCGTCACGTCGCCCGGGGACAGACAACGGAACCAACGCGTCACGTCGCCCGGGGACAGACAACGGAACCAACGCGTCACGTCGCCCGGGGACAGACAACGGAACCAACGCGTCACGTCGCCCGGGGACAGACAACGGAACCAACGCGTCACGTCGCCCGGGGACAGACAACGGAACCAACGCGTCACGTCGCCCGGGGACAGACAACGGAACCAACGCGTCACGTCGCCCGGGGACAGACAACGGAACCAACGCGTCACGTCGCCCGGGGACAGACAACGGAACCAACGCGTCACGTCGCCCGGGGACAGACAACGGAACCAACGCGTCACGTCGCCCGGGGACAGACAACGGAACCAGCGTTCTGCGGGCGAACTCATGTTCCCAACAGAGTTTTTGGTCAGTCCCGTCCTCAGGTTTTTGAAAAGGGGGATCGGGTGTATACAATCAGCCGGGAATTGTTGGGATGTTTTCCGAAATATGTTAGAGTTAAAAGAATCTATCATAGAGGGGCGCTCGTTCAAACTCCACGAACCTCATGAGGACGGGCATGGAGGTTGATGCACAACACGGCTAAATACCTCCTTGTCGCCGTAGGAAGCTTGGAATTATGTTTGCAGTTCACATAAACTCAGTTGACCAAGCTTTCGAACAGTAATTACGTTGTTGGCCAAATTGTTAATTCGCGTATCGGATACTGGTGTTTATAAGACCGCAAATTTGACATACCGCGAGATGCAGGTAGAGGCGCCTTCCTCTCGACCCGACTGTTAACTATGAAAAACAAGAACAAATATGTGTGATTATTGTGGAAATAATTGTATGCACACGCACGCACGCACGCACGCACGCACGCACGCACGCACGCACGCACGCACGCACGCGCGCACTAAATGCGCATAATAATAGCCACCATGAACATTTAATAAAATCAGACAGTGACTTTTTATTGCAGATATAAAAGCCGGCGCCATGGCATCGGGCGCCATGACACGTTGCAGATGCCATGACACCGTGTGCCATGACACCGGGCGCCTGTGTCAATTCGGCCGAACGGCGAGCCGGGCGACACACTGGCTGCATCTCTTTCTCAGTTAGAACACTTACTAAAGGCGTCATCGTTGTCTTCGTTCCGCGACACAGAGGGACCGTTCGATTTCTCCTACACACCGTAAATACAAGTAATCGTATCATAGGTATGCAAATGCTGCCACATTCACAAGCGATTTTACGTTAAAACAATAATGAGCATTGAGCGCCTTGTCTAGGTAGATACCGGCGCTATATGAGACGACATTAATATTATTATTGGTGTACGCCTGATGTAGTGCTGGAACAACTACTGCAACATAGTAATTAACAAGTACTTAAGTAAAATTATCCCCCCAAAATGTACTTCAGTAAAAAGAAATGTAGTTAAGTACAACAGTGTCGGGTTTCTAGTGTACGACAGGTATACCTCACAAGTGTATAAACAAAATCACAATGTCGCAATAATTCTAAGCACGTCAAAATTTTATTGCTATCAGACAATCGCTTTATTTAACATCAACAACTGCAGATTATCAAATTTGCCGTCACCAATACAAGCTGACGTCGGCGACAAAATCAGTCCAGATGAAAAAAAATATCTCAAAAATATCGAGGCAGAAAGTAAAAAAGTACATATAAATGTAAGCCTGTTTCGTTGCAGGTAATCCATGAAAAATATACTTTGCTACAAGACCAGTTTAAAACAATCTACTTATGTATTGCAACAGAGTACTTATACTTCACTCGCCAGATGTCAGCACGAGGTTCATTTAACTTGACCTAGTCCCTGATTCCACCAACCTCAGCAGTGACGTCGGCAACTGAAGCCGCCAATCACACCAGTAGAAGGACGACATGGTCTCGTCGATGTAGCTCTTAGTGCAGTGACACGTTCGCTGCAATACGTTGCAGATGAGTTGCAGTTCACTGCAGATAGGTTAATTGCATTATGTTATGTATAATAAAACAGATATCTTCCATTTGCCATCCCAGGCAAAGGCCAATATGGCAAATGGACAAGGAAGCCATTGGCTTATCGAGAGTCCAACATTTTTTTGTATGTGTAACCCGCCCTTCCGAGATATGTATTAACCTTATTTTTAAACATTTCACGCTGCTAATAGTAATTAACTTCTATGGCACCTATATCCCCAGGAACCTGAGGATACAGGCGCAAAAAAACATAATCATTAAGCATAATCGTGAACAGGAACGCGCAAAAGTCATTATTAGAACGAGGGACAACCGAAGATTTATGATGGAAATGCAATTTTGGAATAAATGTCTCTTGAGTTTTTTCCGGAAAATAGCTATAGTTTCAGATGTTTTCAAAATGATGGGAGTTCATTCCAGACCCTAGGCGCAGCGACAGAGAAAGCACGTTTACCCAAGTTAAGTTTTGTTTTAGGCACAATAAGTTGTTGTGAAATTGATCTGAGCTGCCTAAGGGCATTTGAAAGATGCAAGAGATTAGCCAACTAGGGTGGTTGTTGTGTAGATTGAGCACGATATGTAAGAGCTGGACAGCTTAAATTAAATCGATAAGAAACAGGAAGCCAGTGTAACTGTTTAAGTAGTGGTAGTGGTGGTGAAAACCGAGGCGTCATGAATACACGCGTGTCAGACAATTCTGTACTCGTTGGAGTTTAGCCAAGTCTCTTTTAGCTGTGTTATTTAGTAGTGCATTACTATTGTCAAGGCGGCTACTAATTAATGCCATTGATATTGTTTTAACAGTAGATATAGATATGTTGATAATTTGTTCCATTCATGTATTGTCCTCTGTGAGAACGAATACTTCCTGATATCCAATCTACACTGATCCTTTACTAATGTTACCTCAGGTCCTCTGGTTTATCTTTCCTGATGGAGAAAACAATATTTCTATAAATTCGCTGATCTGGAGTATGTTTCTTAGCGGAATAGTTCACACATAATCGTCTTCGGTAAAGCAACATTTCCATTTCATAAACAGCGAGCTTACCTGATTCTCAAACGGAGCTTTTGAAGCTTGTTGACTGAGGCCCTTCGTCAAGTGAGGACGTTAGGACTTTCGGCCACTTTATACCATCCGTGCGTACGTGTCACACGTGGTCACTATCACGTAAGCCATTCAGTTCACCTTAACGTTTGTACCGGTTTTAAGCCTATCCTTCGACTATGATATACTGGAGGTTAAAAAGCAATGTAATGTACTGCTTCACCCATCAGGTGGACTGCCTCAATACAGCACTTATGAACATCTACCATCGTGTGCCATGGTAAAATACCATGGTGTTTTGAAACAGGTAAACCATGGTAAAATACCATGGAGTTTTGAAACAGGTAAACCATGGTAAAATACCATGGTGTTTTGAAACAGGTAAACCATGGTAAAATACCTTGGTGTTTTGAAACAGGTAAACCAGGGTAAAATATCATGGTGTGTTGAAACAGACAAACCCTGGTGTGCCATACAATTACCATACACAATGCATGAAAAAGAATGGTCTACGACTGTTTATCTTGTAATCGGTGACGTATTTCGGCGGAGGCCATTGAGGCATGGTCCCCCCTGCGAGATCATAGTATACGCCACTGCATATAAAGTCATGGTATATCAGGTAATTCCATGGTATATTTTCATAAGGTATAAACCAACCATCATATCGGAACTGGAAGATGCACTAGTGCGCACGAATGTAGTTCCGAGGTAAACTCGTGAACGAGGAGTGGAACACACGGCTGAAGACTGGCAAAGTGTTGTGTAACACATGCACATGCAATGGAACCTATAAAAACGAACTTACATCTGAAGAGTTACATCCAACATAATATACTAGAACCTGTAAATGTCGGCCAAGTTACAGTCGACACAACGGCCACACTTTGACGAACTATTTGTTGGCGTGTGCGTGACAATTCATGCAAGTGATGTACATGTTTGTTTTGGAGACGTCTGCCAAAAAAATTAAATGAAGTCGCCCTTCCTTTTGCTGCAGTTAATTAATGTTAGTATTGCACGTACTACCGTCGCCTGTTTCACTGCACCAATTGACATTGTAAGGTGAAATTTAAGCTGGACGCCAAGTTTTTTTAACAAACACTTTGATGATTTTTGAAGACTAATTATATAAAAAAATAATTCTACTTCAAGTACGTTTACGTTTGTCGCCGCTCTTTATGACCTTGTTTTGACAATCACTGTCCTAACTTTAACGCAAATTGCGCCATTATTGTTTCTTAGATATGCTTTTGTTATGAAAATTTAGTATTCTTCGCACTGTATTACACCCTTCATAGCTACACTTTTTGAACAACTGATCAAGCAGGTTCACAAACGACCAGTGGATCGACCGTAGCCAACTTTCGCACATTCACTATTAATACTCGGATCGAGTATTTTTGAGTAAGTGAAGTGTTTAGTATTGCTCAAAAAATGTATTCGACACTACGCTAAACTGTTTTCACTGAACACAAGGTGATCCAAAATGGTTAATAGTATATAACAATAACTATAGTAAACATTATATATTTTACGAACACATTTTTTATTGTATGCAGCATAACGTCATTAAAATAATAATTTTTTCCAAAGTTCGTGGATACTCGTTTAAATGTTGTGTAACATCTACTGAATGTGTTTGAAAAATGGCGTCGTCTCAGCGCCGTGTAACCATGTCCATGGTGTAGCAGTGATGTACAAATGTACAAGCTCTGACGTCACTCTGCGGCAGTGTCTGACGTCAACACCGTGTCGCCGTGATTTAAGACTCCTCGTAATTCTCCCTCTGTGCTGGCTCTGCGTACTTCGAGTGTTCGTGTGATAATTGTGAGAACTGTTTCTGGACCAATTGTCAGTATGCCAAAAGGTCTTTATTCATGTCACTGTGGGCTAGTGGGGGTTTGTTATAATGTCTCAGTTCAATAGTGTCACAATGAACCAAGGTGTGTTTATACAGCAAAATACATGTTTGATCTTTAGACTGAAAAGTGTTTTGTGGGCAGGTGCAGAAAGCCCCTAGCGGCTAACTAGGGGGTTATTTAATAACAACCTGTCACTCCTCTCTTTCTGGAAATTGGCATAGCGCTTAATTAGGCTGGCCGGGAGGCGTTCAAAGCATCCCATTGGTTAGCGGCACCCGCGGGGAAAATTTGCGGGAAGATAGTAGAGGCGCAGGTTTACAAATTACTTTTCTGCACTGCGCCAGACTAACAATGATTGTTTTTGAGAAACAAATTTATTCCCACCCTGCCCGGTGTATTTGTTTTACTGTCAGGTATACATCTGACAGTGCTGTCACCCACTATGGTGCATTGCATTTCAATTGCAATATAGCAGACTAGCGGCTTTATGCTCGTGCAGTTTTCGAGTGTATATTTTCCCCTTACACAGGCTGAACATTGTATAACAGCAGAACTGTATGTTTGGTATTAACCCCACCCCTCCTCCCCGTTTGGTATAAATCAGGATCTATGCTGATACAGCACGAACATGGGAATTACTTACACCCCGCATTTGTGTATAGAACATTTTTTAATAGCCTAGCTGGTACTATACTTGTGCAGCCTTAATGAAGTATCTGTTTCCCTTCTAAATTGTTATGCTGGAACATTATATAAGAGCAACAAGTGTTTTTAGTCACACTTTTATTGTTAACATGTACCAGTTTGTCTTCTACACTGATGTAGTTATCCAGACTATTTATTTCTGACTGTGTACGCTATTCTGCAGGCATTTTACATTTAATGTGGCAATTCCGTTGAAATACAGCCTCAAATTATTTTTTACAAATTGCCCATATAGGAGTTGGGTTTTTTTCCACACAAACTTAGAAAGGGTTGTACGTCTCCGTTATTAACCAAATACGCCGGGGATTCATGGGTAAAGGAACTGCTTAGGCACACGAAATATCTTAACAAACTTGTTCTTTGTACTACTTGGGTGATACAAGCTTTCCCAGTCAGTACTTTTATATAATAAAGCTGCAGCTCACTCATTTTTCAGCTTATTCACTGACTTGGAAACTTTTGACTGTTCAAACAATTGCCTGGACCTAACTGGACGGTTTCTTTGATATTAGTTGGTTATGTTTAGACTTGCACAATGAAGACACCTCACCTAACTTGGGACAGTTTAAATAACACATGAGAATTGGATGGGAATCTTCTTTGATTTAGGCTTGTAGAACATGAATAATAGAGTAGAACATCTTGAAACTGTGACTTCCTCCTAGATCCACAGCTAGTGCAGCGCTATATAAAAATTAAACATGCTTACATCAATTGCATTGCCTTTATTCAGCATTTTTCAGTAAGGGTGCACGCACGCACACACACGCACGCACGCACGCACGCACGCACGCACGCACGCACGCACGCACGACCTATATATGGGCATCATATTAACAGAGATCGAGTCCACAGATAAAACTTTACTTCTCACCTGTTACCCTTGTTTTTTTAACGTCTGCCAATAGTTCGTCGACGGTGTCAGCTAAAACCTTCTGCGCAATTCTTTGGTAAATAGGTCTTGACCTATCTATGATATATAACTCCTACATATTTTCCCATTCAACGGAGTGCGCGTGTTGCCGATGAACGATGTGACGATGAAAGGGTCTTGTTTTTTGTTGTACCAAACATTAAAGGATTGTAGAGTTTATGGCATCACGAAGTCAACATAATAATGCTTGGTATGTCGTTGAGATGTGGTAATGTATGGGTGTTACAAATAATGCGCACAATTGGGCGTGTGGATTTTTCCTATGAGACAGTAACACGTCTACAGTCAGGCAAGTGGGTTTTTCCTACGAGTAAATAAAATCAGGTGTGTGGGTTTTTCCTACGAGTTACTAATAGATACGAAAATTATACTCCACAAAACAAATAAATTATTATCTCTTAAGCAGTAGAACGAACGAAAAATGAATAACAGATATTTTGGAGTGGGTTGTTTTCTTACATGATATTTTCAAATGTTCCAATGACAAAGAAGATCTTGAATTACTTAGATCTAGTAGTCTTTCAGTATGGGACCTTTTGCAGTTGCGATGAGCCTGTGTGGGTGGTTTGGAAATATACACATTCGCAAACAAAGAGTAGCGCAACATATAGGGTCAATCAAGACATATGGTAGAACTGCGAGAAAATATTGAAAAAATTATTCGTTCACATATCCACCTCTGTGGCCAAGTACTCATTTATTCAGCTGAGTGAACTGTGACAACGTGGAGTGAACTGTGACAACGTGGGGTGAACTGTGACAACATGGGGTGAACGAATTTGCCAAAGATTCAAAACGGAAGCAAGAGGTTTCAGACAGAAAAGGATGAACTAGTGTACCAAATCGCGTGTAAGACAGGGAGATTTTTAAGGCCAGACTAGATGAACACAAGACAAGTCCGCTCTCACAGTCCACCACGAACACGTCCGCTCTCACAGTCCAACACCAACAAGTCCGCCCTCACAGTCCACCATCAACACGTCCGCTCTCACAGTCCACCATCAGCAAGTCCGCTCTCACAGTCCACCACCAACAAGTCCGCTCTCACAGTCCACCACCAACACATCCGCTCTCGCAGTCCACCACCAGCAAGTCCGCCTTCGTAGTCCACCACCAACAAGTCTGCCCTCACAGTCCACCACCAACAAATCCGCTCTCACAGTCCACCACCAACAAGTCTGCCCTCACAGTCCACCACCAACAAATCCGCTCTCACAATCCACCACCAACAAGTTCGCTCTCACAGTCCACCACTAACAAGTCCGCCCTCACAGACCACACAACCTCCGAGAACCATCTAATATACTGGGGAGGAGTTAAAATGGTAGGCAGGGTAGGCATGTGGAGGCCCACAGAAGGAAAAGACCTGTGAAATAAGTCATACGGATACGAAAGACAGAGGCGGTGATCAACTGAGATGAGTGGAACTACGAACTTCCACACATCTACGATGGCGTCATCCTACCAGGACGTTGATAATTGATCAATAATAACACATGCCTTGATTCACTGTTCATCCACGTGCGTTTGTTTCAGAACTGCATTAGCACATGCCTTAATTTACTGACTATGTCTGCCCGAGTCCAAAACAACAAAGTAGTCAGTCGTACCATCTCACTCTGACACACTGTTAGGGTCTGATCGGTAAATAGATGTCATGAATTGTCAGTCAGGTGTTGATAATTCACTACGTAATAAACCGGACAGTTAAAATGGTTAATTGCGTTCTACAAACGGGTTGATTTGTATGTAGGGGCAACATACATTGATAGAACACGTTAGTTGGCTTTAAAAGTAAGTCACTAAAAATTGTCTGATAAAATGTGTTGACAAGTTTCATTACATAAAATAAAACAATACTTTTCCACCCAAGTATTAATCGTATGGTCAAATACATTATAAATATATATGTTAATCAACGAAATAAAAATAAAAGCAATCACTATTTTAAACACTTATATTAATTTTAATCTCCTATAAGTCTGGTTAAATCAGGTTTGTCACTTTTTTAGGAGTCACTGAAATACACGACAATTATTCTCTATAAAACAAATAAATGGCAAGGCATATCTGGAATTGGATATGTTATCGGTTTGTGACATTGTGAGATTGAGAATATGGATATGCAGTCGCGTGCCTCGATGTTCTATATCATGTTGGTGCGTATTCCTTTTCGAACACAAACTGATGTTCAATACCTGAAACAACATGAAAGGCAATCAATTGTTGCACAGTGTAAAATATCCTGACTGTATATTGTTAACTGAACTTCAATTGCATATTATAACCTCTATTTTTGTCTCTGGAAAGCAAACCACCACGTCGTCCCCCTTGTTCAGTCTTCCTAACCATGGACTCCCCCACTAACACCCTCGCCCTCCTCATCACCCCCTCTATCACTACATCAGTGTAGCTCTTGTGTTGGATCACTTCCGTCGCATTCTGTCCGGCAGTTGTGTCACCTGGCAGCATGTTGTCCATCTCCCTGGCACCTTTCCATCCAGTCTCTTGATTATCTTGCGCACTTGTCGCCTTCGCACCCGTCTTCTCACTACTGTTGCCTTCCCTCCCCTCTCCTTCGCATTTATTTTGCTCCCTTCTCCCTCACTCCATCCTGCCTGCT
Organism: Lamellibrachia luymesi; assembly: GCA_009193005.1. Taxonomy (NCBI): domain Eukaryota; kingdom Metazoa; phylum Annelida; class Polychaeta; order Sabellida; family Siboglinidae; genus Lamellibrachia; species Lamellibrachia luymesi. The sequence goes on along the minus strand of SDWI01001860.1, from coordinate 56,829 downwards.
TCGCTCCCATCGTCTTCCCTCCCGTCTCAGTCCCTCCCGTCTCCTTCTTCCCTGTCACCTTGCCTCCTCTCAGCATCCTCACAGGCTGAGGTGAGCTCTCCCCAGTACCTCTATCATCGAGTTCCGACACTTTATCATCCACTGTACCTGGTAATTGTGTACTGCACGTTGAATATGGTCGTTGTGCACCGGACAGTAAGGGTTACTGATGCGTGCTTGATCGACTGCATAGACTCCACATCGACACACCTCTAGAGGCGATGGACCAGTCCGCGACCATCCCATTAACGCGTCTCTCTGTCGCAGCACCCGTAATGAATACAATGTAATTCTAGTGTATGCGTTTGTGACTGTGAATCATTCATCATGAGCCACGATTCCGCGTCGGTGCTCCGCTAGAGACCGGGGACCAGTCTGCGGCTGTAAACCTTGCATTGTTGGTGACTATCATGAAGATGACGAATATACGTTGGCTTGCAACTGCGTTCTCCCACGCGCGCTTCTTTCAATTGGTAGTTGATATACTGACTATATATGCCCAAGTCAAAAACAATGAAGTAACCAGTCGCACATTTCCTCTTCAACACACTGTTAAGGTCTGGTCGCCGTAAACTAAAAACCCCACTTGTTTAAACTTAGGTCGCCCGAGGATTTTAGCGAAATAGAAATATTTTATATTATTATTATTATGAATAAAAGGCATCTGAATCACCGGTCAACGTTCTAGTGAAAGGTGTCGATGGTGAATGCCGACAAATAATCTTACACATATGGATTGCGCGATGTTGTGGAATCGATTTATGGGTAGAGACCACGCATATAGATAGAACACGATAGTTGATAGATAGAACACGATAGTTGATAGATATAACAAGATAGTTGATAGATAAAACACGATAGTTAATAGATAGAACACGATAGTTGATATATAGAACACGATAGTTGATAGATAGAAAACGATATTTGATAGACAGAACACGCTAGTTGATAGATAGAACACGACAATTGATAGATAGAGCACGATAGTTGTCCGCAGGGAAATGATTAAAGATGCAGCAGTGTGGTAGGGGCCTACATGGAAAGGACAGGGAGACTAGTGTAAGAGCAACACGCGAAAAATAAATAGCTGGCTTTTGTCTATTGTGTTGATATAACTCGGCATACGCTTGCGACAAATCAAACAATGTAGCAGCGAATGTGGTTTATAGGTTTGTATATATTATAACTTATCGGTGATTAAGGAAATTAACATGTTAACATCTAGTTTCGAAAATTGTTTATGGAGATTAGCAAACCAACATATTTTTTGACACTTTATGGCACGAGGAACCAAACACAGCCAATATTTCCATTTGCCCATTAACATGTATGGCGGCCATTTTGGATTTTTTAAATGACCGCCATTAAATACATGTATTTGCCGATATATCGGCATCGAAGCGACATGGTACCTTGATTTTAACGGCTAAATACATTTTAAGGGTAAGGAATCCAATGGTACTATTCACAACATTGTTTGGAGACGTCTGCCAAGTATTAAGATTAACTGAAGTCACTCTGCGGTTGGTGGCATAAACATAGATAATTAATGTTAGTATTGCACGTACCACCGTCGCAAGTCTCACTGCACAAGTTGACATTGTAAGGTGTAAATTAAGCTGGACGCCACGTTTTTTTTTACAAACACGGTCATGGTCTTTGAAGACTAATCTGAATTCTACTTCAAGCACTTTTACGTTTGTCGCCGATTTGTATGACCATGCTTTGACTTCACAAACGATCAGTGGATCGACCGTAGTCAACTTTCGTACATTCACTATTAATACCATGATCGAGTATTTTTTAATTAATGAGGCGTTTAATCTAGCTCCAAATAAAATGTATTCGATACTACGCTAAACTGTTTTCGCTGAACACACGATGACCCAAAATGGTTGATAGTATATTATAATAATGATTACAAACATTATAATTATTACGAACACATTCTTTATTGTATGCAGCATAACGTCATTAATTTTTTTTACCAAAGATGTTCGTGTATATTCGTTTAAATGTTGTGCAACGTCTATTGAATGTTTGAAAAACGGTGTCGTCTCAGCGCCGTGTAGCCGTGATCTACAAGCTCAGACGTCACTCTGCGACTGTCACTGATGTCAAGGCACTGCCGTGATTTACAAAACTCTGATGTCACACAGCCTCAATGTCTGATGTTAAGTCCGGGTCACCGTGATTTATGTCTCCGCATTAGTCTCCCTCTGAGCTGGTTTACGTCCTTCGTGCCTTCATGTGACAATTGTGAGAACTGTTCATGGACCAACTGTCAGTATACCAGAGAATCTTTGTTTTCGTCACTGTGGGGTAGTGGGGGGTTTTGTTATAATGTCCAAGTTCAATAGTGTGACAATGAACCAAGGTGTGTTCATACTGCAAAATACCTTAATAAACTTGTCCTTCGTATACTTGGGTGATATAAGTTGACCCAGTCAGTACTCTTACATAATAAAGCTGCAGTTCACTCATTGTTCTGCTTATTTGACTGTTCAAACAACTGCCTGGACCTAACTGGAAGGTTTCTTTGATATTAGTTGTTTATGTTTAGACTTGCACAATGAAGACACCTCACCTAAATAGTGACAGTTTAAACAACACATGAGAACTTGGCGGCAACTCTTCTTTGGTGTTGGCTAGGAGAGCATGAATCATAGAGCATCATGAAGCTGTGACTACCTCCCAGATCCACAGAGAGTGCACTACTACATAAATATAAAAAATGAGTACATCAATTGTATTGACTTTATTCAGAATTTTATAGTAAAAGTACACGCACTCACTCTCGAACACACTCACTCTCGAACACACTCACTCTCGAACACACTCACTCTCGAACGCACGCACGAGTCCACATATACAACTACACTTCTTTCCTCTTACCATTGTTTTCAACGACTACGATCTGTCAGTAGTTCGTCGACGGTGGCGGCTGAAACCTTCTACGCAATTCTGTTGTAAATAGGTCTCGACCTTTCTGTGATACATGACTCCTGCATACGTTCCCATTCAACGGAGTGCGCATGTTCCTGATGAACAATGTGACGATGGGAGGGTCTTGTCTTTTGTTGTATTAAGCATTAAAGGATTGTTAAGTTTAAGGCGCCACAAGGTCAACGTAATAATGATTGGCCTGTCGTTGACATGTGGGAATGTGTGGGTGTTACAAATAATGCGCACAATCGGGCGTGTGGGGTTTTCCTGTGAGACAGTAACATTTATACAATCATGTGTGTGGGTTTTTCCTACGAGTCATTGAAACATACGAAAAGTATACTCCACAAAACAATAAAATTATGAACTCTTAAGCAGTAGTTTTTTTTTGAGCAAACCATTTTTCTTACATGATATTTTCAAATGTTCCCATGACAAGGAAAATCTGGAATTACTTAGATCTAGCAGCCGTTCTGGTAGTAATGTATAGTCCTTTCGGTACGGGACATTGTGCGGTTGAAATCAGCGTGTGTGGACGGTTTGGAAATGTAGACATTGGCGCATAAATAGGTGGATAAGCTACAGGTAGCGCGACACATCTAGGGTAATTTGGGATGACAGATGGTTGAACTGCGAGAAAATATTGAAATAAACAAGCATGTGAAAGGGAAGTAATTTGGGAACATATTTCGATGGACGGAACATGACCTGAAAATGTGTGGCAATTAACGTTAAAAAAGGTACATTCTTATACAGCGCCATGGTGTTCAAAGCGCCTAACACTTGGCAGGCCTTTTCATTCCTACGCCGTCTCGGCTTATCTGGAAAGCATTCAACCACGCTGCAATTACTGCGCGAAGATTATTCGTTCACATGTCCACCTCTGTAGCCAAGTACTCATTTATACAGCTGAGTGAACTGTAGCAACGAGGGGTCAACGACATTGCCAAAGCTTCGAAAAAGCACCATGAGGTTTCAGACAGAACAGGGTGAACTAGTATACCAAATCCCGTGTAATAATTGTGGTGCAGTATACATAGGTGAGACAGGGAGATTAATTAAGACCAGACCAAACGAACACAAGAAAGATGTGGAGAATGAACCAAGAGAACAATTCACAAGGAGCTGAAAGAAACAGTAACAGTCCACCACCTACAAGTCGGCCCTCACAGTCCACCACCACCACCAAGTCGGGCCCCCACTCCACCACCAACAAGTCGGCCCTTACACCCCACCATCAACAAGTTGCCCCTCACAGTACACCACCAACAAGTCGGCCCTCACAGTCCACCACCAACAAGTCCGAACTCACAGTCCACCGCCAACAAGTCGGCCCTCACAGTCCACCACCAACAAGTTGGCTCTCACAGTCCACCACCAAGTCCGCCCTCACAGTCCACCGCCAACAAGTCGGCCATCACAGTCCACCACCAACAAGTCCGCCCTCACAGTCCACCACCAACAAGTCGGCCATCACAGTCCACCACCAACAAGTCGGCCATCACATTCCACCACCAACAAGTCCGCCCTCACAGTCCACCGCCAACAAGTCCACCCTCACATTCCACCACCAACAAGTCCACCCTCACATTCCACCACCAACAAGTCCACCCTCACATTCCACCACCAACAAGTCCACCCTCACATTCCACCACCAACAAGTCCGCCCTCAAAGACCACACAACCACCGAGAACCATCTGATAGACTGGGAGAAGAGAGACAGCGATCAACGGAGATAAGGGGAACTACGAACGTCATCCTACCAGGACGTGATTGTCATTAGTACTGATGAAGCCATCTTGACAAGGTGGCTAAAACTCTACGGTAAATAAAAACCTTTTGGTTATCATAAAATAATTGTCTGATCATGAAAACGAACTATCCCGAGAACTGTTCAATAATAACTGACTATGTCTGCCCCGTGTCCAAAACAACGAAGTAATCAGTAGCATCTTCTCTCTCCAACACACTGTAAGGGTCTGGTCGGTAGATATATGTCATGAATTGTCAGTCATTGTTGATAATTCACTATGTAATAAACCGGACAATTAATGTTATTAAAATGGTTAATTGCGCTCAACTACTGATTTGTGGGTAGAGGCAACATACACAGGTAGAACACGTTAGTTGTCTATAAAGGCAAATGATTAAAGATGTAGTTATGTGGTAGGGGCCTACCGGTAAAGGTAAGGAAAGACAAATGATTAAAGATGTAGCTATGTGGTAGGGGCCTACCGGTAAAGGTAAGGAGAGACAAATGATTAAAGATGTAGCTATGTGGTAAGGGCCTACCGGTAAAGGTAAGGAGAGACAAATTATTAAAGATGTAGCTATGTGGTAGGGGCCTACCGGTAAAGGTAAGGAGAGACAAATGATTAAAGATGTAGCTATGTGGTAAAGGCCTACCGGTAAAGGTCAGGAGAGATAAATGCAAGAGCAACACGCGAAGCATAAATAAGTAGCTTTTGTTTGAGATATGACAACTCGACATGAACATATTCATTATCCCACCGGAGATGGCTCGCAGAAACAGGTTTGTGAATATATAGTTGGTTAAGAAACATTAGTAAATACTGTTTCAATTGTGAAATGCTAGTAATGCTTCGAAATCAGGAAAGGCATCGGGTCAGTTTAAATAATAACATGGGGTATATTGCTGTAAGCTGTGTCTGTCTAACGTTTAGCAACGGTAGGCGTACTGTTGTCGACACCATCACAGCATAATCCCAGACGATATCGCTGCGGCTCTCTGTGTGATAAAATGTGTTGACAAGTTTCTTTACATAAAAATAAAACGATAATTTTCCACTGAAGTATTAATTATTTGATCAAATACATTAAAACTATATATGATAATTAACCAAATAAAAGCAAGGAAACGGTCGATTCCCACGTCTTTAAGTTTGGAAACGACACCATAAAAATGTTGTCCAGAAAATATGGAACCATAACCAGTTCATACTTGAAAAGCCTATATGGACAGAAAGCGTTTTGTGTAATAACGATAATCACGCATGCAGTGAATGTGGCTTCTGTTTGTTCTGTTATGCTACATGACAGTAGTCTACAGAAACAGTACACGCACGCACGCACGCACGCACGCACGCACGCACGCACGCATGCACGTCCTGTGTACTCTGTTGATGTCTACGATCTGTCAGTAGTTCATCGACGGTGGCGACTAACACCTGCGCAATTGTTTGGTAAATAGGTCTCGACCTTTCGACGATATACAACTCTTACAGACGTTCCTATTGACCGGAGTGCGTGTGTTCCCGATGAACAACGTGACGATGGAAGGGTCTTCTCTCTCTTATTCTACTAAACATTAAAGGATTGTTAAGTTTATGACATCACGAAGTCAACATAATCATGGTTGGCATGTCGTTCAAATGTTGGAATGCATCGGTGTTATAAATAATGCGTACAATTGTCCGTTTGGGTCAACTGTTACTGCGAGACAATAACAGTTCTACAATAAGGCTAGTGGTTTTTTTTCTGCGAGCCGGTAAACTGCGCACGATCATGCTTGTGTTTTTCCTACGATTCAGCTTAACAAGATTGCCATCCAAAACAACACGTTCCGCATTGCAAGTGGACAAAAAAGCCATTGATTTATTGAGAGTCCAACAATGTTATCATATATGTATAGCCTGCCCTTATCAGATATCTGTCAATTTCATTTTTAAACACTACTAGCAGCTTTTCTGATAGTTCACACAAAGTTCCTTAACTAAAGCTACTTTGTATTATCTGTCTCTACAGTCTTCTCTAGGTTTGAAGATCATACTCCTATCAATATCCTTATAACTATTCACTATTGCAAACACTTCAATTTTTCCTGGTCTGTAGTTAAATCAGGTTTGTGCGTTTTTTTAAGAGTCACTGAACGACACAATTATTCTGTACAAAAATAAATAAATGGCAAGGCAGATCTGGAATTGGAAATGCTATCGGTATGACATTGTGCGATTGAGATCAGAGTGTGTGGATGGTTTGGAAACATTGGCATTTGCACAGAATTAGGTGGATACGCTACACGTAGCGGAACAAATTTGGGGTTTATTGGGATGACAGAAGGTTGAACTGCGAGGACAGATTTAAATAAAGAAGCATGTGAAAAGGAAGTTACTTGGAAACATTGCCTGATAATGCGTTGCAATAAATTATGATTGTACACTTCACCCCCTGGCAAGCAATTTGATTTCAACGCCATCTCGACTTCTCTGGGAAGCATTCAGCCATAGTAACATAATTACTATAGTGTTGAGAGCGCAGTGCGAGAGAATGACAACATAACCAATACGGTAGAAGTCAACCAAAGGAAGACGGGGAAGAAGGAACTAGAGGGAAAGTAAGGGAAGAAGAAATAGTACCTGGTATTGCATGTTAAATATGGTCGCAAGGGTTAGTGATGAGTGCGTGGTCGACTGCTGCAGTAAAATAGTGTGAGAATCTCAAGACGCACGGTGACTGTGTAAATCATTCATCATGAGCCTCAGTCCCTCCCGTCTCCTTCTGCCCTGTCACCTTGCCTCCTCTCAGCCTCCTCACAGACTGAGGTAAGCTCTCCCCAGCACCTCTATCATCGACTTCCGACACTTTATATCATCCACTGTACCTGGTAACTGTGTTCTGCACGTTGAATATGGTCGTTGTGCACTGGACAGTAAGGGTTACTGATGCGTGCTTGATCGACTGCATAGACTCCACATCGACACTCCTCTAGAGGCGATGGACCAGTCCGCGACCATCCCATTAACGCGTCTCTCTCTCGCAGCACCCGAATACAATGTAATTCTAGTGTATGCGTTTGCGACTGTGAATCATTCATCATGAGCCACGATTCAGCGTCGGTGCTCTGCTAGAGACCGGGGACCAGTCCGCGGCTGCAACCTTTGCATTGTTGGCGACCATCATGAAGAAGACGTATATATGTTGGCTTGCAACTGCGTTCTTCCATGTGTGCTTGTTTCAGGACTACACGCCTTGATTCACTGACTGTCTGCCCAAGTCCAAAACAACGAAGTAATCAATCGCACCTTCTCTCTCCAGCACACTGTTATGGTCTGGTTGGTATGAACACAAGGTTGAATCATCAGTCTGTCTTAGTGAAAAGTGTTCGTGATGGATTGTGCGATGATAGATAGAACACGATAGTTGTCTGCAGGGATATTATTGAAGATGCAGCTGTGGGGTAGGGGCCTACTTAAAAGGACAGGAGAGACTAGTGTAAGAGCAACACGCGAACAATAAATAGCCGGCTTTTGTGTAATTTTAACATTTTTAACAAGATTTGCCATCCAAGCCAAAGGCCCAGATGGCAAGTGGACAAGGAAGCCATTGGCTTATCGAGAGTCCAACAATGTTCATCTACTTATAACCCGCCCTCCTGAGATATGTGTCAACCTTGTTTTTAA
>SDWI01001860.1:10701-47021 GCA_009193005.1 Lamellibrachia luymesi | reverse complement strand
TCTACAGATTGTGTAACTGCTAGCAGCGTGAATATGTTTAAAAACAAGGTTGACACATATCTCAGGAGGGCGGGTTATAAGTAGATGAACATTGTTGGACTCTCGATAAGCCAATGGCTTCCTTGTCCACTTGCCATCTGGGCCTTTGGATTGGATGGTAAATCTTGTTAAATTGTCCGTCCATCGCTGAAGAAGCCATCACTTGACAAAGACATCCTGAGCAACTACCGACCAGTGAGTAACCTCACACAATTATCCAAGGTAATTGAGAAAGTGGTCGCGCTTAGGATAATGGCGCACGTTTCTGATCAGCAAATGATTGAGTGCTATCAGTCGGCGTATCGATAAAACATTCGACTGAAACCGCGCTACTGTACGTTACAAGTGCCACCAAAACAGCGATGGACAATAAACAAGGAACAACTTTGATTCTCGTTTATTTTAGTGCGGCGTTCGACACAATCAACCATGACGTCTTGATTAGGCGACTACGTTTGCGTTACGGTTTCGTTGGCAAAGCACTAGACTGGATTATATCGTATCTGCAAGAGCAGACGCAGAGAATAGTAATCGGTGGCCAATCATCGAGTACAACTACTCTGACAACGGGTCCTGCAAGGCTCTGTCCTTGGACCACTGCTCTTTTCACTGTACGTCCAGCCTTTTGGTGACATTATTCGAGCCCATGGACTATTCTTTCACCACTATGCTGGTGACTTACAAATGTACTCACACTTTGACCTGAATCGATCCGCTTTAGCGGCTGTTGTGCAGCAAATGGAGGATAGTTTGGATGACATAAAACAATGGATGGCATGGAATTCTATGTGTATGAATGACGGCAAGAAATAGCATCTTCCAATCGTACCAAAGTCTGCGGCTGCACTAGTTGACGACAGTGTGATTCGTGTTGATGTTTCTACAACCACAGTTTCGCGATGTGTTCGAAATTTCGGTGTCTTCATTGACAGGCACCTAGATATGAAAAAGCAAGTGTCTCAAACCGTCAGTGCATGCTCATTCTACCTCTGCCTCATCAATCAAATCAGCCGTTTTTTACCGACAACCCACAAAGGAACGCATAGTCAATGCAATCATCACTTCGCGGCTTGACTACTGCAATGCACTCTGTAGTTAACATTGCGTGTGTGCAACTAATACACAATTCGGCTGCCAGATTGATTCTGCGTCGTCCATGTAGCGACAGTGTCAGGCCTTGTTACAAGAACTTCATTGGCTGTCCGTGGTACGCACAGTCGATTTCAAGATACTGGTACTTACATACAAAGCCATTCACGACGAAGCGCCAGTGTATCTGTGTGAACTCGTGCGCCCATGTCAACCGGCAAGAGCAATGCGCTCTGCCAGCAGTAATAGTTTGGAAGTGAAGCGCACTCGTACCCAGGCTGGGGGCGGCTCGTTCGCAGTGGTTGCGGCTTCTGTGTGGAACGCTTTATCCAACTTTATTAAAACCTGTGACACTCTCGCCAGCTTCTTTCGTATCGCTTATTAGCGTATATTGCAGATGAACATTGTCCTCTACTCATAGCAATTTAATTATGACTATTCCGGTAATCTTATTCATGATATTTAACATTATTTGACTAATTGACCCCCACCGTTAACACACTATTAGGGAGGGTGGGTGGGATTTTTGAGCAGAGCGTAAACGCAACGTTGCTTACTGTACAAGACAGAAGCGGCAACTGAATTTGAAATACTTCTCGTCCAGCAAAGTTGCCCTCCGCCAATCACCTGTCATCACGGGCCACGTGCAAACACTGGACGGCACCTTTGCGCCACCTTGTGATTACCGGTCGGGCTGCTTTGAATGGACCTGTCAAATTTAATAATAGAGGGGGCGCCACCAAATACCCCTCTCCAAGCCTCACATGTATAGTTATCTGCTCGGCGGACAGCGACTTGCTCGCAAAAAGGTATTTCGTCTTTTGGACAAAATTGCATTTCTACACTATTTTATTGCTGTATTTATTTTAAATAATTCTTATTACTAGTAGTATTTTAAATGCATTTATTTGTTATTTTGCAATTGTATACTATTTTAATATGTTGTGAAGTGCCACGAACAATTTTGGATCTGGCTCTATGCCAAATAAAATATATTATTATTATTTCTGATGCACACCTTTTCTAACGGGCAATGTATGCTATAAAATGTGTTGAATATATTAACAAACCCTTCGTAGCTCTTATTAACATCATTCTGTTTCATGATAAGACCCCAGTACTGAACAGACAGTGCGGCACCAAATGCCTCTATTCTTTGCACTCGCGTATCATGCGCGTATTTAAAAAAATTTCTTCTGGCCGATCAATATCTATATAATTACATAGTGCAAAAACAGGTAGATGATCACTGATATATGTGACTAAAAGTCCACTGCTGATATCATTAACTACTTCATTTATAAAAAATATTGTCAATTAAGATAGCAATAACTTCAGAAATTTTACTTGGTTTGGATAGAGTCCGAAGCTGTACATGATATCCTGAAAGTTCTTTGTTCCTGTAAGAGTATCGTGCTCCAGAAGGCCTAAATTATAATCGCCACATAAATATATTGATTTTTGGGTTTTGTTTACGTTGTGTAGTAACAATTCCAATGTCATTAAATATGTCCACACTTGATCCCAGAGTTCTATATATACATCGTATGATTACGTTTTTCTTTATTTAATTTCAACTCTACTGCAACACATTCCACAATGGTGTCCGCTACTGATGACATGCTTTTAATTTCTATAAAATCAATGTATTTTGAAATATAAATTAACACTCCTCCCCTCTTTTATTTTCTTGCTTAACATGCACAGCTTCGTACCCTTGTAATGGAAAACAACTGACATTTAGGTCATGGACCCACAATTCACTGATGACAATAACATCAAATGGATGTATCAATACATATAAATAATCTTTAATATTTTCAAAGTTTGCATTGAAGTGAATCGTAGATAGTGATGACTTTGTGTTTTCATTTGAAATCTAATTGCGATTCTGTACAGTAGGAACATTCTACATTAATTGTACCATAAGATTTGATCAGGATTGATGTAATCATCATAATTATTGTGTGAATATTCTGAATGGGCAAAACAGTTGAAGTCGAATTCAGTTGTTTGCTCGTTCTATTCAAGCAATGACTTATACCTTTCAAGTTTACTAGTAGTCAGTAAGAATTCATAATTTATATCGTGAAATGAAAAAGCATGAATGAAAGGTTTGTTTGTTTGAGGCAGTTCGTATCAGGTGGGTGGGCTCTCTCAATTTCTATTTTTGTGTCGTCGAGATGCATCTTGTTTTTCAGGATGTTTCGTACTTTTGTCTCTGTTGTTTTCCAGTCCTCGTTCGGGGATTCTTGGATGCCGTCAATTTGGATGCAATTTCAGCAAGTGTAGTTGTCTAGATAGGTAACTTGGTAGGCGAGTGATTGCAATTCTTCTTCTATGTCTTTAACTTTTCTCGTCATCATCAGCTGGACGTCTTCGGCTGATAGTGTCCGAGCCAGTTATACCATCGACGACTTGTGATCAGCAATGTCATTGTTGTGAATTGCAGGCTTGTTTTCAGGTCCGCTGTCTTGTGTCATTTTGGTCAGGAACCTGTTGACTCTGCTGTTTGTAGCCGACATATGCACTTCTAGACACAACACGGGTCTTTTCTTGCTGCGCAATGATTTCCTTAAAAAGGGTCTCTTCGGTTTTTAATGCAGCGTGCATTTGGTCAGCATAGTCGCTATCAGTGCCAACGTTCGTAATTTGGTCATCTGTTTTGGTTGGTTTAGACCTTCTACCTCCCATACTCAGTAAGTGTTTACACTTGATATGGGCGCAGTCCACTGTTAAGTCAACTGTAGCAACAATAGTTTCCCAGGCTTCGACAATTAACTGCTGCAGTTAACATTCGCCGGGGCGGATAGCAGGTGTCGACACGCGGACAATAGGCAATAATCCTGATGGCCCTTGGAGACGCCGTGGAGTCTGTGGGTGATAGTAGGGTTCTTTGGTAATCGAACAGGTCGGCTTGGTTTAAAGTTATATCCACGCAGTAAACGTACTTCGAATTAATGTACGTTATTCATAACACTTTCGTGAAGCGCAGTGACAGGGGTCCAGTTGGAATCATTCATGTAGTCTCACAAATGTAGACTAAAATGTAAAATGCACGCAAAGCTGCATCTAACAATTGTTTCTGCCGATAAGTAAGTTTTGATTGTGTTGTCCACCCTCACCACTTTGGTCACTGGCGTACTAGAGGCACGCCGAGACTGCTGAATCTAGCTAGTCTTGTGTCGTCCACCCCAACCAATTCGGTCAGGGGCAAACTCGAGGCACGCCGAGACCGCTGAATCTAGCTAGTCTTGTGTTGTCCACCCCAACCAATTCGGTCAGGGGCAAACTCGAGGCACGCCGAGACCGCTGAATCTAGCTAGTCTTGTGTCGTCTACCTCAAACACTTCGGTCAGGGGCGTACTTGAGGCATGCAGGACCACTGAATCCACCTCTGTTTCCGTACCAGTCTGATTCTCCTGGACACTCGCTTAAACAAATATTCATCACATGAATTAATCAATATATGACTATATATATATATATGACTATAGCATATGATTACACATCTTTACACTGTAAATTGTGTCAATAATCTTTGATTTACCAATCTGCATGCTTTGTTAATCCAGCCAAAACCCTTGCGAAGGTTTGTAGATTATTTCTTAATCATAATTTATGCAGCTACCTGAATCGGAATATGAATTCATATATCCTATGTAAATGAAGCAATGCACTATTTAATCGATTATAACTGAAACCTTAATATTAATAATATCATGCAAAGTTACCAGCTAACTGCGGTGAAACATTTTAAGTGGTCAGAGAGGGATTGATACCAAAACCAAATGTAATCATTATCATAGCAGCCACCACAACAGTACAGTACAATTATAAAAAAAAACAATAAGTTAATCCTACACCCTACTACTAAACTACTGTAATGATCAATGCACTTTGGTTCATTGCAGTGAAAAACATGATCATGTCTGCCAGTCAAAACCACTACCTTTTATAATTTTTTGTTCGAGAAGGCGGCCTTTCCCCTGTTCCATGCATCTTCATCAGAGCCATTGGTAAGAAGTCTTGCAGCTGAAGGAAAGAGACACGCATGCATAAGATCACATGACCAGTTGCTGAGAACAGACATATTTTAGCCACAGTTCTACAAGAGTTTGTGCACCACAAGCGAAGATGTTGACCCAAGTGGCTAAACCAATAATATAATATTCCATACACCAAGCTAATGTTAGTGTTTCTGTTCCATAAATAAACGTATGGAGAGGGTCTGGAGGAACTTTTTACAAACCCACCAGCGACATTTTATTTCAAATTTAATATTTCAATACATTAGTAATAGCACTGCCGCCGCCGCCGCCGCCGCCACCACTACCACCACCCATCATTAAAATAACAATGCCTCTTGCCCTCGATACACATTCTTAAGAATAGCCCTTACCAAAAAAAACCGTAAACAAATATAGAATTAAGACAATTACGCAACTTCAAATGATAAAAAATACACAGGGGAAGGTCGGGCATGTTGGACCATCCGCTATATTGGACTATGGCCATATATCCCTCACTATCGTACCGAAGGTAACGTGGCTCCATCTCCCGACTGACTTTGAAATAAAATGTGCATCGAGAATAAAAAATGGCAGACTCCGCACAAACTTCGAAAAGGTGAGCACATATTAGATGTCACGTTTATGTGTGTAAACAAAGTGATGCGGGACAGTAGTTTGTAATGCTTCAGCTAACCGGGGCATATGGGCGGTGAAATAAGTATTTAAACAATGAATGAAGGTTTGAAGAGCAAAGTTTCACTAGCTTTGTTGATATCTACGTTTGGGTTTATCACTGTGTGATCCGCTATATTGGACCATGTTCAGGTATATTAGACCACTGGTATTGCGAGCTGTGACACCCCATCTGTGGGCAAACGATGGAGAATGACAAGATACTTGATGGCTAACACTGATACCTTCGTTGAATAAAGTTCTTTACACTTGTTTGTAGCCAAAACTTGTTTTTTATTAGCAATTTTATTAATGAATCCATTGATTACGCATTTGTGGGAATTTCAGATCGTCATACAATGTATAAATGCTTCTAGGCACAAAGACTCGCGACATTTTGATCGTTATTCCCTACGAGATTCATTGAACTGACCACACGGTCCAATATAAAGTAAAAGGTGGTCCAATATAGCCGAATGGTCGTCTATATTGGACCGGTATGCCATAATCCAAATTTCTAATTTTCTCCAAAATGCCTGGTCAAATAGTTGCCATATTGTACCTATTGGTGCCTATCATTAACAAGTTTCAAATTAAATCGTGGAAAGCGCAACATTGATGATTTGTTTTGATATATCGGGCCACGTTCATAAGTGGTCCAATATACCCAACCTTCCCCTATCTATATAGCGAAATACCTATTACTGTGCACCTTTTCCTGATTTTTCTAGTGTTGTCATTTGCGTCTACTCGTTGTCCTTTATGTCTACTCCTTTCTGAAAGACTCTGCTCCATATTTTTTAATTGGTTCTTATTGGACACAACCTCAAGATGGAATGCTGAATCCTCGGGCTCAAACTTTTTTTTTTGAGTTCCTTCAGTGGATTCGTGATGTCCGCCAGTAGCAATAGCACTCTCTTCTGAAACTCTGTGGATCATAATACGTATAAAATGTCTTAAAAGGAATCATAAAACATTAGATACTCAATGTAAACAGGAGAGTAACATTCTAATGACTGATTGATTTTAATACGAAGTATCTGGTAATTTTATTGACTATGAAAAATCTTTTGATAGTTTAGATCATGAGACCACGTGGAAAATAATTAGACACTATGGGATACCAGAGAAGTTCATCAAGATAATTAAAACAACATACAAGGAAATAACCTGCTGAGTTCGACACGAAGGGAAGACCACATACTAATTTGAGGTAACGACTGGCGTGAGACTGTTTCTGGTGGCCATCGACTGAATCATAAGGACATGTTTTTTTCTTGTATTTGCTTCTGGTTGTGTGAAAGAAGAACCATGTCATCGGCAAACTAGTAGAAACAGCTGCAGCCACGTTAGGACTTAATGTGAACAAAGGCAAAACCAAGATCATGAAGATCAACAGCAAGAACAACAGCCCAGTTACACTACAAAATACATGCAACAGAAGATCCAAACTTTTGTTAATAAATGTCTATGATGAATTCTTAGGATATGGTGGCCAGAAACAATTAGCGATGAAACACTATTGGAAAGAACAAACCAGGAACCAAACGGACATCACATTAGAAGAAGTGGAGCTGGATAGGCCATACTCTCAGGAAGCCAACACAACACATCACAAGACAGGCGCTCGCATGCAACCCTCAGGGCAAAAGAAAAAGTCAAGAAACACCTGGCGCAGGCGCAGAGCAGTGGTAATATGTAATGAAGTACATTTACTTTGTTACAGTACTTAAGTAGACTTTTTTAATGTCCTTGTAACGAAGCAAATTTTGTGAGCTTACTTTTACTTGTAACAAAGTACTTTTTTACTTAAAAAGTTTTGCATTATTTTATGTTGCCAATATTTTCGCGCTTTCCATTGTCCTAACGGCAGCGATGGAAGAGCGTGGCTTCTGTCTGCATTGGTGACGTGAACATATCTGATTGGTTACCGTCAGTTTAAATGAAAGTCAGTTGGCTTGGATTTGCAGTGGAGATTTTACATTTTCAAGTTGCAATTCGATATGGGTGCATTGAAAACACCGAACGAGAGCGAGGAAACATCAAGCAAGCCACCTGTGGATGTATTTAGAAACGTTTTTTAAACATAAATCGTGCGACGGTAACAGCATTAAATTCATGTGTTTGCTGTGTGCACCGAGGAATGTTGAATGTTCGGCATATGCAAATTCGCCATCAAATTTACGCAAACACAAGGTAGGTGTATTTTAAACTGATTTAAAATTAGTTATACCCAGATCCATACATGTAGTGCACGGTTAAATTTGCACAAATAAATGTATGGCATCTATGTTGTCATGCAGTGCATAAGTGGCTAAATGGATAGTTGTGCCTTTCCCTAACATAATTGGCTAAATGGATAGTTGTTGCCTTTTCCTGGCATGTTTTGATTGTGTTGTCTGATTTTGTTTTCCACATTAAAATATTTTATATTCTGCTCATAGGGATGCAGTACATACAAAGTCAACGTGATGATGCCGAGCCACAACACCATCGCTGTTCACTGACAGTTCAGTGAACAGCGATGGTGATGAAGATGATCTTTTACTATGGCACAGAGGGTGACAAAACCAGTTTGCCCTCTGTAAGGCATACACAAGCCTTCCTCCTGCGCAATCCCCGAAAGACTGTTGTTCTTCCAGGAGATTACCTGGAGCTACAGTCGTTCCAACATGTGGAGTAAGCCACAGCGGGCATGGCCTTCTCCAATTAAATTAACTACTAGCGTGTGGAACAGATATGACAAGCCTGACTTGTCAGTTTAAATAACTGGAACAATGTGGTTATATAAAAAAGATTATCAATATGTGCACAACAAAATATTGTGTGTTTATAAACCATGTGTACATTTTTTTTCTAACAGTCAACCCCAGAGAAAAAAAGATTTACTTTCCAGTTACAGAAAAAACTATGGCTCTGAGCCACACATTTTTAGAAGAGTAGTAAACTGAACATGAGCTGGTAGTCTGATTTCCAGGACAGGTTTATTCTTGTCCCGTGTTTGCTAAATAACTTATCGTTTCACTAAAAAAATTAATTGTTTTCTTCATTTTCCATATAAAACAAATTTCCTATGGAAAATCACAATGGTAAATTACATTAAGATAAATATTCTTTCATACATGAGTAAACAAATGTTTCACCTTTAAAAAATCCTCGAAGAAAAACTGTCAATGGTTTCTCTTAACTGTTTTAATAACACTATTTTTTCAATAAGTAATCAATAGAATCCCTCATATAACAGTAATCCTTTACATCTGACAATTGGGGGCACCACGTATAACACAAACACTGTGTTTATAAAACGTGTGAAATTTTCTTCTTCTTCAAAATCAATCCCACAAAAAAGAGTACTTCCAACTTACCGGAAAAAAACATGGTCCTGATATAACTTATACTTACACTTAAAAAAATTAAATTGTTTTCATCCTTTTCAAAACAAATGTTTTCTAACAAAAATTAAAAAAAAAAACTTGGAAATATTACCTGCCCCAGATACATTTCAACCTTGGTTTCTCTTTTAACTGTCTCAATAAAAAAAATTGTATAAGTAATTCCTCATATAACAGTAAATCCTTTAAATATGACAATTGTGGGCACTGCATGTGAAGCACGCAAACGCACAAACACAACTTTTAAAATGTCATTACAAATTTACGTTTTCTTTTAAACAAATAAAAAATATGTGTGGTCATTCAATCGTTTTACTTTGCACAAAAATAATAAGTACAAATTAGTCTCAACAGCTAAAATGTACACAACTAGTCGCAATAATCATTCAAAAGAGTTGACAGAAAACAGGTGAGTGACGTTGATGCATTTATTTAATTTATTGTCAGTACGGCTTGCCATGAATATAGGTTGAATTGTACTGGTTTCCTCGTCTCGCGTGACATGGTTCGGATGTTCAATATTCGTAAGTTTTTCACTCAAAACAACTTTTCTAATAATTTGTTTGCATTGAATAGATGAAGTAGCTGTTCGTGACTTGGTATGTTGATTTCTTGCACAAAATGTTCCTTCAGATTTTTTTAAAACAGCATATTCTATTATTAAGTAGGTTGAATTCTACACTGACCAGTATACATCGAGTCAGCATATCGCTTCGAATTTGACACATGATCATTTTGGTCAACCATTCATGGTTACTACGTGTCTAAAACTACTTATGAATGTTGTTTGGAACTATCAGACATTTATACATTCACGGATGGTCAAAAGGATACCAGAGCCTGATATTGGTAAATATTTGATGGGAATGAATCAACGTCATCTCCATGTCACAGTTCAGCATCTGCTGTCGCTGAACTGTGACAGACAGCAGATGCTGAACTGTGATATGGAGAGGAAATTATACCCGAGTTGCCCGATTTCGTGCACCTTTTGGTTTACATATGCAAGTTTAGCATAACTATCCAATTATTGTTTTAGTGAATAAATTCCTAATTTTTGTACAATGCTATGACCATAGCTGATCATGTGAGTTCAGTGCAAACACTGACCACCTTTGATTAATGCATGAAGTTGGAACACAACCATCTTTAAAAAGTATATATGGAAATCTTTTACTAATGGCCGGCTTTCATATAATTTAACTAGGACTAATACCGGGTATGTACAGGTATGAACAAGAACAGCCCGACTGTTGACATACTCACGTCAAATTATGAACAGCTTAATTATAATTGTGTGTTTCAGTCGGATTTATACTAGATGATATCGTTGCCGTGACAAGGCGATGGCTACGCCATTAGAAAGTGTCATGGACAAAGGACAAATGGACAGTAAAGTTCTGGAACTTGAATGTGAAATCTCAACAAAACAGTTGCTGTCAAATACAAATGACAGATCTTCGTGGAGGGCCAGGATCGCAAACGTCACCAGACATGGCATCTAAAGAAGACAAACTTGACATCAGACTGTCAGCGTGACACGTGAGACAATGGTGAGATGACAGTGAACACACCATGCATGCTGCGTCGTTTATGTGGCAGACGGTGGCACATCGTGCGTGCTGTAACTGATGTTATATTATATCACATTTGCTACATATATAATAGCTGCGAACAATGTGTCGATGGGACAATGTTGCCTAACGAAGGCACGGGGGAAGTCAAAACACCACGCAACAATACAACGTATGATACAAAAAACTATATGAATCCAGAGTACTAGGACTTGATAAACCACCAGTAACATGGTACGACCACCAAAACCAGTCCTAAGCATCAAAAATCTCCTCGAGGTAGCCCTGGACAGAGGCTGGTGGCGAAGGGTAGTTGATGAGTTATCCAGACGTGCACTCCAATGGGTTAAGGACACTTGAATCTGACAATAAATACAACAAATGAATAGTGCGCTAAACAAAAAGGGTGCCCGGGCTGTGGATAATGATTATCCTTCACGAATGAATTGAATGTTTACAACAACAGTGTATCAGGTAGTCGCTAAAGTAGAGTCGCCACTCGCAGTTATTAAACAATTTATTTTACTGCCAAGCAGTAGTCTTGTGGAAGGCCCTAGAGACCTTCCACCCCCATTCGCACACGGATGCTGAGAAAATCACAAGTTCCATTTTAGAAATTCCGAAGGTACGACACATACTGGCGGACTTTGGAGACCGCCGTGTTGAATATGAGGGCACCGAAGAATATATCCCCTGATACCCCCTCGGGTGGCCAGTTCACTTGGCACCAGTCTTGGAGGACATGTCCCAAAGATTCAATCCTCCAGCATGCATCGCACCTTCTATCAGCTTCGGGTCTGCCCCGAGCGGCTCTTTGTTTCGTGGCCGTGGTCCCTGCCCTGATTTGAATGGCATGAATAAAATTTGCCCCTGTTAGGAGGGCCGTACCATTAGTTACCCATTCATGAATGAAAGGGACGGCTGCCGCCGTCGACTACCCCGTGCACTGAATTTGCCAGTTCACGTTTAGCGTCAGTTATGTTGTGAACTATTTTTTCACCAACCCTGAGCAGAAGGTTAGTGCACCGTCTCCGCTCGCTAGCGAAGGTGCACGAGTTGGCGACCAGGGCGGAGATAAACGGGTCACGCACCCTGGCCAGACGATCCAGCCTCGCCTTCTTGAGAAGGGGGATCGTCAGCTTAAAGGATGGAATGGCGAGTCCACCCTCGCGCACCACGCAGTGAAACATCGGGTTCACTGCAGCTTGCGGCAGCTTCAGCCACGACCTCAGACTTCGACGGACCATCTTATCAAGGCGGCGTAACACTCCTCCGTTACTCATAGACAAGACCAACCTGTGATAGAGTTTAGGAACCAGGTGGTTTTTTTTTAAAGAAAATAAAGCCGTTGTTGTGGCTTGAGTGGTGCCCCGGTCAGGTGGTTCAGTCCGCGAGTGAGGAGCTCCTCAGCAGACGAACCACCCTCCCGGGCGCTCATGGTGATTCCGATATATTTATACCCCTCGGCAATGGGAACAGTCGACAACATCCCCCCTGCAAGGAACACATAAGGCATGGGATCGCAGACCCAACGGCCAGCTTTCCCGTCCACCGCTATCGTGACCTCGACTTGCCTGGGTTTAGCGCGAGACCACAGCACCCCAGCGCCCCCTCTAGCTGCCGGCTCAGATGCTGGATGCCGATCTTGCTCCTGGCCACCAGGACGATGTCGAGGTGATTGAGGCGAGGACCGTCACCTCCTACTTGGACGCCCAGCTCCGGGTCGAGAGCCTCGATCGCCCAGTCGATGACACAGTTGAAGAGGATAGGTGAGAGCCGATCGCCTTGTTTCACCCCCTGTTTTGGGTCAGGTGCTCACTCATATTTTCACCGACATGTAGACGAGTCGAGGCATCTGAGTAAAGGCATCGCAAGTATTCGATAAACGGCCCAGGCACTCCCATTCTCTTCGCCACCAGGAAGAGGGAGGCGTGGGACACTGAGTCAAACGCCTTCAACACCTCGAGGAACAACAGCGAAAGCGGTTTCAGCTCCTCGCATGAGTCTCTCAGCAGGCACCTCAAAAGGAACAAATTATCGGCTATACCATCCATCACCCTTAATAAAACCCTGTGTCAAGATTTAAAGTTGATCCCGCTGGACAACCGAGTGGTGAGAAGCCTGTGGAAGACTCGGGCCAAATACGGACCTATTGAAACAGGACGGTACTCTTTGGGCCCCTTGGGGGCCGGTACTTTGGGGATAAGCATCGTTCGGCTAGACCGGAGTCCAGCGGGCAGGTAGCCGTTGTACAGCCACATGTTAAGGTGCGCGGGGAGGGCGCGAGGGCCGAGCTTTCGCAGATCCGCGAGCGTGATGTTATCAGTGCCTAGGGCACCCTTTTTGGTGTCGCGCAATGTTGCCTGTAACTCTGTGAGGGTGACAGGGGCTATCAGGTCCCAGAGAACCTCACCCATCGACCTCCCTGTCATCCACTCTGGAGTCCTTCTCAAACACCCCCTCCCAGAACAGGACCTGGGGACTGTTTCACTAAGACTAAGAGCTCATAAGGAAAACCTATCATAACACAGAATCCATCATAGAATTTTAAGAGCGTTTTCAAAATGCGTTTCACTAAGATGCTCGTCAAATCCATCATAAGCTAAAGAGCGATATTTCCATCATAAGCTTAGGAGCAAAAATGTTCATCCTAAAACACGCTATTTGATCCTTGAGGATATTATTTCGGTGTTACACCAGCGGAAATGTGGAAGTAATCTGAGAGTTGCCAATGAAAAAAATCATGGATTCGCTGTCGCTAGATGCTTTGCCGCTTATCGGCGACGATGAGAAAATCTCGAAAAGGGTAAGATTTGTGTATGTCTAGTGTTGTGAATGTTAGTATTTATTTGTGATGTATACTTGTATACAGTTTAGATTGCTAAAAAGCGGTTGACGTGACTGACGCCTAGTTTTATCCATTTTACTGTAGCCGAGACGTCGTAGGACTAGCAGACGATAAAAAGAACGCAGACGACATGGCCATGCCTCATGGGAACTGATGTTATGTGTCATTTATGCAAACGCTACCTTGTACAACTTATTTAATATATATTGTACGTGTGTGTATATATATACTTGTTTCATTTTGAAGACCCACTTCACAGTTTGAGCAGAGACAAAATTGCAATAACTATGTCTATGACTATGCCTGAGGCTATGGCCTATGCAAAATAAAAAAAACATATTTTCAAGCTGCTCTGTCTCACCCTAGCATGATGTATATATATATATATATATATATATATATATATATACACACACACACACACACCATTGGCATTAAGTGTATTATTGTATATCATTCTATATCTCTGACTATGTCTACGAACCTAGACGACTACTACTGACTATTGTCACTATTGAGTATTGTGCTTCAGCCATTGTGGGTGCAGCTGAGTGACACATTTGTGGTGCATGAGGGTACACTGAAAATATTGTTTATTGCCATAATGGAACATATTTTTCCAAATAATAATTACCACAGAAATAATAAGTATTTAATGTATTTTCAGAGAAAAGCAAATTATACTGATGGGGAACTGGAGCGCCTTGTACAGCTGGTAGAAAGTCACAAACTACAGCTGTACGGGAGTTTCAGTTCCCTCGCCTCACAAGGAGGGCAAGGGACAAACAAAGACAAACAGGGTGTTTGGAACACCATTGCTACCAAGATGCATGGTACAGGGTTAGTCAAAAGAACACCCGGAGAATTGAAACGTAAAAAAGAAACTTGGTTCTCAGAAGTAAAGAAGGTGTGCCATTCTTTAGTTAAGTTATTGTAATTAGTGTAATGTCAGATGTTTCTGAATAGATAATATATAATATTATATTATAACGAACCGACCCTTTTTTAAATAAAAAGTTAAGTAAGTAGGTTAATGTGTAACAAGTATTGAACGTGAATGTATGAAAATAATACGTTAGTGTAATTAACACCAATAAACAATATTAACATTATGGTTGTTTTCTGTTATGTTTATTCTATTATGTTATGTTTATTTATGACACAGTATTTTATGTGATAGTCTGCATTACCAGGCACCAAGAATCTCAAAAAAGATTAGACAGACTGGCGGGGGTAGTGAGGACCGGGAGACATTGTCTGCCGTTGAAGAACGGATCCTGGGGATCATTGGGTCTTGTGTTGTGGAAGGTAATAGTTGTTATGGTGTTTTATTTTGCTTTGCAACCTCCATAGAAGCTGAGTAATACAGTAACATAATTTTTTTTTATCATACTTTAAATTATATAAATGTAGAAAATAAACGAATTATATAAACTTAACACATGCATCTTTTCTAAGTGAATCAGTTTTCTCTAAATAATACAGTGTACATACAATATCATTAACCACTGTATGAATCTTTGTATCAGAATTACAATGGAACCTCCTTAATCATGACACCAAGACTTTTGGGTTATCAACTTTGACAGGTTGAACTGTATTTGTATTGTCTTATTATTATGTGTGGCGTCAGAGTGTAATTTTATTGTCACTTTCAGGGATTGATGGAGGTTTATGCAGTAGCGATGCCATCAGTGGTAAGTTTACATTTGTATTATCAGCATATACATAGAAGATATATTTTAGTGTCTGCATTCACAGGCAAATGTAACAAACAATCAGCAAATATACAATGAGAAAATGATGTAGACTGGCTTAAATGTCGATCCTTTCAGTTGCGGCTGATAACACACCTGGAGAGAATGAAGCTCATGAAGCTCTACAAGGTGCTGAAGCTCTACAAGGTGCTCAAGCTCCTGACATCCAGCAAGGTGCTCAAGCTCCTGACATCCAGCAAGGTGCTCAAACACCTGACATCCAGCAAGGTGCTCAAGCTCCTGACATCCAGCAAGGTGCTCAAGCTCCTGACATCCAGCAAGGTGCTCAAGCTCCTGACATCCAGCAAGGTGCTCAAGCTCCTGACATCCAACAAGGAGGTAACCTTTCCTACCACAAATACAACATGTTTGTATGCATGTGTATGTCACACAAAAAGTGAAGTTGTCAAACAAATGGTTGGAAATTGTTCATAAAATGGTGGAAAGTGGGATGTTTAATCCCACAACTGGTGGAGGTGGGAGGTTGAGACCCCTTTTGCACACTCATTAATATTTAGGAATTGTTTGTCACATTTGTGTTGGTCAATAACATATGATGTAACTATTTAATTAGCACATAATTAATGATAGTGCTTTTAAAAATGTCTGTGATTGTCAATATCACAGCCCATATGGCAAATATGTACTATTTATGAAGACTTCATAACATTTCCATCGCAGAGCCGCAGCCAATATCATACAGAACCTATGAGAATGGCAAGAACTGTGCAGAAGCGAAATTGAAAGAGTTATGCATGTAATTGGTATGTAAATGAAACACGTTATTCATTAACCCAACTGCTTCCACACATAAAAACACCACACAATCCATCTTAAAGCACTGGACGTACTTATAGATTGCAGTGGTAAACATATGCCTAAATGAAGGATAGACCTCAGTAAGACAAGTGTGTAAAATACGAAATGTATTTATTACAGAATGAATGACTTTGAAAAAAAAAATTCTAAAGTTCCATGACAAACTATCGTCACAGTTTGATGAATTTAATGAACAAATGAAACAGCAGAATAATCTGCTTGGGGCCCTCATCTGAATACAAGAAGAGAAGCTAGCAATTGAGAAATGGACACACAACATAGATTTGTAAGTTCAAAATATATAAATCACATGTTACAAATTATTTCCATTTAACTATGTACTACAGAAAATCGTGTACAGTTGCTAAAATGAATGCACCTACCAACATTGCCTTTTCATATATTCTTACACAAAAAAGAAATCTTAATCACACCTTCCATTAGTTTCAAATAAGTGATATTGCTGTTTAATGTGCTATTGATAATATTTAATACAACCTATTTAACCAATGTAACTACATAATGGTAACAGAATATGATCTCGACATTGGTTTTTCTTTCAGAGTTCAGCAAGGAGAACCATAGGTGCTTTCTGGTAAGTATTATTAATCACACACTTGCATATATAACATAACCAATACTGAACTTATGCGTTACACAGAATGACTTCATGGTAAATTCACCTGAATGTGTGTCTGATGAGATTGTGTCTGATATGAACCCCCTGCAGGTTGTCATGACCAGCATTGATAACATCATTCTGTTGAAGCCCATCATCACCATCATCATCATCTTCTTCTGTTTCTGGCAGACAAACTCTTATAGCCCGGTTATGCAGAACAGCACAAGCCATCACCAACTTGCACACCGTTGCTGGTTTCAAATCTAAAATTCCACCTGTATCAATA
The DNA here is from genome assembly GCA_009193005.1 of Lamellibrachia luymesi. Classification (NCBI taxonomy): domain Eukaryota; kingdom Metazoa; phylum Annelida; class Polychaeta; order Sabellida; family Siboglinidae; genus Lamellibrachia; species Lamellibrachia luymesi. The sequence continues at coordinate 29,910 of SDWI01001860.1, read as the reverse complement.
CAAATCTGATTACTTTTAATGTAATTGAGGAGTCAACCAATCATTAAATATCATATGTTTTCCCAATACTACTACGACATGGTTTTGTAATATTAAACATACAAAAGAGAACAGTTTCATGCTACAATATTGACCAAATCACACTATACATATATTCTATCAAGATAATTAACTTTTATAACAACTGTTGTTATTTACAAATATAAATTGCAATACTCTGGAAGGTCATGTCATTTGGGTTGATAGATACACCTGTATTTTCTCACCTAGGGATATTTTGTTTTGTTCAATATCAGAGGATTAGTGTATAACAATGTGTCAATAAAAGTAGCATTTACAATGATAATTTCAAAAATTCATAAAAATATTTAAATATTCATAATATAAAACCCATTTGTGAAGTTTTATAAATAAGTGATGATTGTGAAAGCATTAGGATGAGATATTTATTACCTTTTTAGTGTATTTTAAGATAGGTTATAATTCTAACATACTGTGGCAATTTTAACAATGTACATATTTGTTACTAAGTAAGACCCATTCTACAGTATTGAAAGAAACAATTGCACTAATTACGCAATTTAAAAACCTATCTAGGGCAGGGTATGTGTATGTATGTACGTATATACATACATACATGCACATAAAACGATATATGTATATGATATATATATATATATATANTATATATATGTATATATAAATATATATATATAAATATATATAAATTAATATGTATATATAAATATATATATAAATTAAGCATGTATTATATTTCAGACGTTGTCAAGTCACAAGCTGTCAAGTCGAGTCTCTCGTCATTGACCTGCAAATCAAGTCAAGTCTCAAGCCAATGATCTCCAAATGGGCGACTCAGTCAGACTGGAGTCAACAAATCTGATATTTCGCCATACCATGGACACTACATAATTATTATATGCTACATTTATCACCATCTGCCTTTGATGGCTTTCTTATTAATCTTGTTAACAATCACTGAATTTATGTTATAATTAGTGCATATAATATATATATTATTTATTTAACAAAATGTTATTTAATGAAATACTCACCATTACATTTATGCTGTGCTCCCCATTTCTGTTAACAAACGCATATTCTTCTTGCCTAGGTCCCAGGATGCCTACGTGTCTGCCTTCAACAGCACCCACAACTCTTGGGAAGCCCCCAACACCATTAAATGATTGGGCCAGTTTAGCCAGTTGTTCGCTAAAATAAATTAATTGTTGACATAAACTTCCTAATTTTACAAGATGGCAGTTGAGTTTTAAACTTATTATTATTAATATTTTCATACTTCTCTGTGCTTAGCATTATACCTCTGCTTCTGTTCAAATGTTATTTCAGTAATCATAAATAGGATGTTACATATACGTATACTAATTTACTTATTGGTGTACTGTGTATATGTGTTAATTAAATATCATCTAAGGTACAACTTACGGTTCATAGTCGTAGTATATCTCCTGGTGTGCTTTCGAAGCAATGTACGCAGATACATTTTTGATGCATCTACTAACTGTGGATATAGACACACCATGTATCTTTGCTAACTCTGATAAATAGCTAGACTTGGCCATAAATCGAAAAGCTATGAGGACCTACAAAAACAAACAATACCACAATATTTAATATTTTACTTCAGATTCAAATATATATTTTCTGTGCAATTTTGCACACATACACACAAGTGCACACGTTTACATGCATTAATTAAATTATGTCTGTGCAGAATGATGTAACTTAACAAGACGTACATAATGTTTTCACAAATAATATAACAATTATATTTCTCATTGAAACGAAATGCAGTTTTGGAAGTAATTAAATAATAAAAAAATGCATGCTACTTTGTTTATACACCATTAGCATAGTTAGTACAGCACTAGTAGGCAGCGTTGACAGCTGCGGGGTTAATTGGGGCAAAGCTCTGTTACAGGCGTTTAACTTGCCACAGTTAATTATATTAATGATGTCGCCCCAACAGTTACACACAAACTTAGACATTTTAGCAAACCACAGTTACACATTATGGAAGTGTTTTCGCAAGTTCACTTATTTGTGAGTTTTTACAATAACCAACGGCGCTATGCTCCAACACGAATAGAACACATAGCAAACGATCCCTTCGCAAGCTTGACCTTCGGCTTCATGTTTGTTTATTTTCATTGCACGAACTTGACGTAGCTTGAACACGATAGTATTTACACATACATATCATATTCTGCTTACCTGCGTTTCCGAATATAGTGCATGGGACCGAGTGGTCGTATTGCTATACGGAGATGCCACAAAACCACGCACTATAGTTTGGATCATGTTTCGATCCAACCGATACATTTTCGTTAGTTCTTCATCGTTGATCTCATTCAAAGTTAATCTATTAAGAAAAACTATCTCTCCGTAAAATAAAGCGTCTGCGTCTTTGGATAACAAGTAAGTATGCCATTTTCTCGCTTATGATGGATATATGTTTTTATGAGCGGTCTAACCTAAGTCGTAAGTTAGGATCGTTCTTAACAGCGTTCCTATGAGCGTTTCTATGATTTATTCTTAGTGAAACGCAATTTTCTGTTTCGATCATAGCGTAAGAGCGAAATTGATTGTTAAGAGCGAAATCGTGCTTATGAGTTCATAAGAATGTTAGTGAAACAGTCCCCTGATCCGAGAGGAAATGCGGGGCCGGTTGCTCCTTCCATTGTCAGGCTAACACTTTCTGTGCGCAATCCGCTGTATTTTTCCCATATAACTTTTGGACCCTCCTGCACTCAGTCCTCCTCAACGTACGCCTTCCTGTAGCTGCACGGTTCTCCACCGCAGCCTTCGTCCGGCCCGCTTCCCGGCGCCGCACCTTTCTGCCCGGCCCTTTCCTTCGGGGCCCCATCCTGGCTTTTTTTCTGGGCCACAGACAGCCCACCCATTCGGTAGTCTAGTAGGTCCACAGAATTAATAGCGTTCTGGTTGAGGCCGGTCCAGCCGGGTGGAGTCGAAAATGAAAGGGCTCTGCCTCCCAGAGCCGATTGTAGGAGGCCGGGATTCCCGGGGAGAGATAAAAGCATAGTTGCTGGAAAAAGACACATCCTTATGTGGGGTGTCTATATCGTTAGTCCCCACGTTCACAACATGCATGGTAATATCATCAGCCGCGTGGTCCTTTAAAGGGCCCGCTTCATCGAATACAGATTAAGATTCGTCCTTCTCGTGAAGGTCAGGACACTGCCTCCCAGTGCTGTCTAAGGTCAGAGGCCGGTCATGCCGGGAAGTGTCACATTTACTCCACCTCCCGGAGTTAAAAAGATTCCGAGGCCGGACTAACCGGGAGTCAATTTCGTTCATATGGGTGTCCCCCGACGAGAGCTGGGCAGACGCCTCGGCTTCGACTGCGGGCCCGTTGGGCACCTCCCAGCTCCATCGCGAGGAGCGTCCGCACTGCTTTGTACTTGGTTGTGCGGTGCGTACCTTTCATGGCGTCAAATGATCGACATGGGACAACTCCTCGGAGGAGCTGGTTGATGTTGTGCCCTCCGGGAAACAACTTGAGTGCCCGCAGTTCGGCTCAGGCCAGGTTCTGCAGCTCGTCGTCGGAAAGACTCCCGCAAGGTTGCGCAGGGCTCGTTTCTTCGGTGGGGAAACAGTCCCCACCTCGATCGGGGTCCCGGCACCCTGGGTGTCAGGGGCAGGCACCGGCGCCAATTCGCCGGTCTGTTTATGTGCCATTGGGAGTCCGGCCGGGGAGTCGTCAGATTGTGTGCCGGGAAGCTTGGGCGGGCGCACGGCCCCTCAGCCTATCTCGCCGTGCGCCGAACGCTCTTTACCGCGTCCAGCGACCTCTGTGTAAATAGAGTTCAAAATTTACGTTCGTTGCCCCCGCCTCGAGGAGCCGGATCTCTTCCCTCGCCACCAGCACACGTTCGTCGTGGCTCCACCGGGCCTTCCTCACCTTCGGCACATGCAAGAGGTGGTATTCAAGAGCATGCGCTTTTCTCTCTTGTGGAGCGGCAGGTCCCTATTGGAACTGAACGACCTGCCGCACCTATCACAATCCAGGCGACCCTCTACCTGTAGGGCCTCTTCCACACCAACATCGTCAACGTTGGCTGCGCTTCTGGAGGCCACCGTGGCATGTGAACAACAAAAAGATACCTTCGCGCAATTACGACCCTGCTAGAACCAGTTAGCGGGTTGGACCACGTGGAGGCGTTCTGACTGCCCCAACCCGCGTCAGAGAGTCATAGTTACTCCCGCCGTTTACCCGCGCTTATTTGAATGTCTTCACTTTGACATTCAGATCACTGGGCAGAAATCAAATTGCGTCAACACCAGGCTGCGGCCATCGCAATGCTTTGTTTTAATTAGACAGTTGGATTCCCCTGGTCCGTACCAGTTCTAAGTCTGCTGTTAGACGCCGGCCGAAGAGAACGCCGCCCGCGACGGTCCGAACTCGACCTTGCGGCATCGCCCAGCCCCTGCCGGTTCCAAGACCGCTTCGTACTCCAGCCCGACCGACCCAGCCCTTAGAGCCAATCCCTTTCCTGAAGTTACGGATCAAATTTGCCGACTTCTCTTACCTACATTATTCCAGTGACTAGAGGTTGTTCACCTTGGAGACCTGCTGCGGATATGGGTATGGCCCGGCACGGAAATCACACCGTCTCGTTAGGATTTTCAAGGGCCGACGGAAGTGCACCGGACACTGAGGGAGGCGTGGTGCTTTACGGAAACAAAGTCCCTATCTCCGGGCAAATCGATTCCAGGGAGTCCGTTCCTTACGTCTCCTAACTCGTTTGCGTTACCGCACTAGACCCGCAAGGATCAATCTCCGTGTCCGGGAATATTAATCCGATTCCCTTTCGATAGATGCAGGCATATGACAGTTTCGTTGTTTCAACAACATGTTTCGACGACATTGCCCCCACTTCGGAACGGCTTTCGCCTATGTCTTAGGGCCGACTGACCCATGTTCAACTGCTGTTCACATGGAACCCTTCTCCACTTTAGTCTTCAAAGTTCTCGTTTGAATATTTGCTACTACCACCAAGATCTGCACCCGCGGCGGCTCCACCCGGACTCGCGTCCAAGGCTTCAGTGCTCACCGCGGCGGCAACACCTTTTATAACATCTGATTGGTTCATCCCACAGCGCCAGTTCTGCTTATTAAAAGTGGCCCACTTGGCACTCGCATTCAACGCCCGACTCCAATCGAGTGAGTCGGACCTCTTACTCATTTAAAGTTTGAGAATAGGTTGAGGTCGTTTCGACCACAAGGCCTCTAATCATTCGCTTTACCGGAAAACTGCTCCATCAGAGTTTCCTGTGACTTCGACCTACTCAGGCATAGTTCAGCTGCGGACGAGACGGGCCGGTAGTGCGCCCGACGCACGACGGCATCCTACCTAGGTCCCCTGACCAGGGGGACCTTCACTTTCATTGTGCCTCCGAGCTTAGTGCGACTCCGTGACTCGCGCACATGTTAGACTCCCTGGTCCGTGTTTCAAGACGGGTCGGATAGGCGGCCGACCGATTCGCCACAGACCCTGAGCGCGTGTACAGCCGAGTTCCCGAGCGGCTGCGGTCGGCGAACACCGAGAGCAGTCTTCACCAGTTGGACGACTGACGTCGGGGTCCGGGCGTCCAAGGCGCCGGTGGCGCCACAACGGCGGACGCCGACGAAGTTCACCAACCGACCCTGAGACAGGCGGGGCTCGGGGAGTGACCCCGAGCCGCCATATGCATTCAAGATATTGATGTTCAATGTGTCCTGCAATTCACGCAGCTGGCTGCGCTCTTCATCGACACACGAGCCGAGTGATCCACCGTTTAGAGTTATTTGTCCCACGCGCTTTGACGGCGACGTGTGGTTATTTCGGACCGCGACGCCCGCGCAACGAGCGGACGGGCGAATGGAGACGAAAAGGCGCCGAGAGGCGATGCGACGGGGCGGCGGTCATCGTTGATGACGACGGAAGAACGGTCTCTTTGAACCTCGCCACCCGCGAGCTACCCTGTCTGTACGGGACAGGTACACCGCCGCAAAATGGTAACAGTGAGCCAGCAGTACCAGCGGCTTTGTGGGCCGGCCGATCGGTTTGTGATACGTTCTTCGATAGCGCGCATAACGCAGCGGCGCATTGGCGTTCGGTAATGATCCTTCCGCAGGTTCACCTACGGAAACCTTGTTACGACTTTTATTCCTTAAAAGTCCTTCACCATTATGCTACTTATTAACTTGTCTGAATGATTCCGTTTTAGCACTTTATTGTACAGTACTAAAAATTTGATATATGAATGTGGAATTTTTTTTTTTACTAGAACACCAATTTTCACTTTTATACGGCCGTTTCCTTCTCTGCTACATAGATGACTACCGTTTTTCGTAGAATGCCTATTTATCGACGGATCGTATTCAAAGTTGGTGTTCGCACTACTTTCGAAAATAAATTGTTGGAGCTGGAAGAAATCCACGATCCCTCCACAGCTTCATAGGCGATCACCATGCTACATTTTCACCCGAATGGATTGGCGATCCGCTACTTACGATCGGATCGGATCAACACGACCGTTCCCAGATTGCTACTTTGATCGGTCGCGCGACTACCAGAATGGTCGCATAAATGATCCGCGACCAAATTTGGTGTTCAATATAAAGTCGTCCTGTATGATCGGTCGCTAAAAAATAAGGCGAAATGCTACATATACTTCGGTCGTGATCCTTGGCGATTTGGTTTTTACTAACACTGGCGGGTCATAGTCACTCCCGCCTTTACTTTACCCGCGATTATTGTTGTATTCAAGTCAATGTACAGAATGCACGGGTATTGTGCTGGCAGGCTATATTTTCCATGAGTATGTCACAACTTTCGAATACCTAAAGTGATCGGTCGTAAAATATGGCGATCTGCTACATATACTTTTTTCGGTCGTGATCCTTGGCGAATTGCTACTTACTAACACTGGCGGGTCAAATATAATAATCACTCCAGCCTTTACTTTACCCGCGCTTATTGTTGTATTCAAGTCTATGTACAGAATGCACGGTTATTGTGTTGGCAGACTAAATTTTTGCATGAGTATGTCACAACTATCGACCACCTGAATTGATCAGTCGCAAAATATGGCGATCTGCTACATACACTTTTTTTCGGTCGTGATCCTTGGCGAATTGCTACTTACTAAAACTGGAGAGTCATATAAAATAGTCACTCCCGCCTTTACTTTACCCGCGCTTATTGTTGTATTCAAGTCTATGTACAGAATGCACGGTTATTGTGTTGGCAGACTAAATTTTTGCATGAGTATGTCACAACTATCGACCACCTGAATTGATCAGTCGCAAAATATGGCGATCTGCTACATACACTTTTTTTCGGTCGTGATCCTTGGCGAATTGCTACTTACTAAAACTGGAGAGTCATATAAAATAGTCACTCCCGCCTTTACTTTACCCGCGCTTATTGTTGTATTCAAGTCAATGTACATAATGCACGGGTATTGTGTTGGCAGGCTATATTTTTGCATGAGTATGTCACAACTATCCGCTACCTGAAGTGATCAGTCGCAAAATATGGCGATCTGCTACATACACTTTTTTTCGGTCGTGATCCTTGGCGAATTGCTACTTACTAACACTGGCGGGTCATATATATAATAATCACTCCCGCCTTTATTTTACCCGCGCTTATTGTTGTATTCAAGTCAATATACAGAATGCATGGGTATTGTGCTGGCAGGCTATATTTTTGCATGAGTATGTCACAACTATGGACTACCTGAAGTGATCGGTCGCAAAAATGGCGAATTGCTACCTCACATATTTGCCTACAAGTATCGTTATCTCATCTTTGCGTTCCTATATATGGGTGCTCTCGTCTTTTTAACACTGCATCAGTGCATTTACATCTATGTCCTACGATATTAAGGAATACTACACTATATTGACAGATTTCACCTGTTTTACAGTGAATACATGTTGGTTACTATGCACCTACAGTGGGATATATTGCTAGTTGCGCATTTGTTGAAGTCGACTCCAGGACTTGGTAGGATTGTCTTTCCAAACTGTTCAAATGACGAAAGTACGTGTATATTTGCTATAATCGAAGTGCGCTGCTTAACACTTACGTATATTTCTGTAAATCTGCAACCCTAATTTTTGGCGATTTGCTACTTACTAACACGATTTTCTTTTTGGCAACTTTCCTTTTGATTTCTTTCAAATAGCTTCAATGTCATGAAAGGCAGACGACTGGACTCGTATCATTTCGGTATGAGATATTTCCCTATTTACGTTTTTGACTCCACAATACCTTGACCTAGTCAAAAAGGGGTTTAGCCGACGACTTTGGTGGCGAATTGCTACTTACTAATAGCCAATTGTCTCTTTGGCAACTTTCGGAAAATATCACACATGAAACAGGAGTGCGACTTTCTGTGATGCATCGAAACGTCCAAAGGGCCTTCAGTGCGAAGTTTCCGTCGCGCACTGCCAACGGGGACGTTATTTCTACCGATGTGAAAATCTGATGATACATTGACCGAGTTACAACTTGTTAGTTTTCTGATTATTTCTTCTGAAGATACATTGACCGAATTTGCACGGGTTTTCTTTCAATTTTTTTCCCCAAAAATTTCTTCTGATGATACATTGACCATCTCATGATACATGGATCAGTCGCAAAATATGGCGATCTGCTACATTTACTTTTTTCGGTCGTCATCCTTGGCGAATTGCTACTTACTAAAACGCTTTTCTCTTTGGCAAATTTCCTTTTTATTTGTTTTCAATAACTACGCGACAACTGGTTCTTAGAAAGGCGGATGCGACCGCCTAATTGTGACAATTGGTTCTTGGAAAGGCGGATGCTACCGCGTAATTGTGACCACTGTTTCTTAGAAAGGCGGAATCAACCGTCTGGTGCTTTGAAACAATTGGAATTGACCAATTAGAAGCGCCCGCGTTGGTAGCCAAAGACCACGTGCAACACCTGGGCGTGGGATTCCTCGTTCTGAACGGAAATTTTCACAGTGAGAACAATTGCATCCGACGAAAAACATAAGATTTTTTGCGTAAGTACGTTGGATTTTTGTGTATTTATATCATGTTCTTAATTCTGTTAATGTGTTGCATCGTCCCATGTTATTCTCATTTTAAAATATTCCCTCACTCACTCAATATAAGAAGTTTATGCTTGCTGTATTCCCGTTGTCATTGTTGTCCATATTTTATCGCCCGTCTCACCGAAACGTATTAATAGAATTTTTTTCCGCTGGTTCTGACTGTTTACAATGAAATACGCGTACTTAATTAAGTCGTTCGATCTGTCTCATCAATGAGCAATTCGCTACTTATTAACTTTAGCCTTCCTATATTTCTTACTTTTACAGACGCCATGGCTAGCAACATGCACACCTACTTTGGAGAGATAGAGGGGGACGACATAGATATAGAGGGCTACGCCAGTTTCCCTGAGCGAGAAGTGCCTCTGCGGCCGGAGCCTCTCCAGGAGCCTCTGCGGCCGGATAGAAAAGAAGAACAACAGGAACCGCTCAATAGGAGCCGGAGCAAGTTGAGACTACCCGAAGCGAGAGCGCGACACACCAGATTTCATAGTGATGACGAAGCCGAAGAGGTTACCGGGCGAGCCGTAGACGTGGGAATAACACGTCGATGGTGGACATTTAGAAGGCCCGTTGAGGCGGACCCTCTCGAGGGTACGTGTTTCCAGATCAATAATCAGACAGTGTTTTTTTCTATATTAAACGTATTTATTATCATCAGCGAATGAGGTTGCAGATATTCACAAATATTAACATTTTTCTATTTCAGATAGATATGTCAATGAAGAATAGTTTTTCACCTGGTGCAATGTTTTCTTGCAGATTCGGACGACGCCTACAAACCGTCTGATGAGGGTCAGGAAGACGAAGAAGAAGAAGCGGAGAAGACTACCCGGCGGAGGAGAGTGGCTGTGGACAAAAGACAAAGAACGAACGAGACGGTAAGTACTAACTCGTTACGTGTATGCCATATCTATTTGCGGTCGATTCGATTTAACAAGATTCGACAAGATTGCCATCCCAAACAACAAGTTCCAGATGGCATGTGGACAACGAAGCCATTGGCTTATCAATAGAAAGAGTACTTTCTCGCGTCCAACCTGGTTCTACTGCCTTCTTTAAGTTTGAAGCACATATTCATATCAACATACTCAAAAACCGTTCACTATTTTAAACACTTCTATTTGGTCTCCTCTTAGTCTCCTGGTCTATAGTGTTGTCAAACCACATTGTAATAAGCGATTTTCGTAACTAAGGTCTCTCAATTCGATGCAGGGTGCTAGTAACTACATGCCATGATAACTGTCGTATTGTGTATGGTTGTTGTAGAAAAGACAGCGCAAGAAATGCGGTACGTGTGGAGCCGAAGTCGTTAACCTGAGTAGGCACATGGCCCTAGTTCACGGGGTGAAAGGGTTCAAATGTGCAGCGAAAAGAGTGAGGCAACTCGTAAAGAAAAGGTGCGCCTTGTGCGAATCAGCAACCGTGCGAATCGACCAGCATTTGATTAGGATGCATGGTTTGAAGAGAGGTTCAACATCCTACCAGGAGGCCATTGACGCATGCGTCGTCGACGTCGCTGCCGCCGCTGACGACAGCGGCAGCGACGAACTCCTGAGACAGGCCATGGAACTGTACGGAGGATACCAGCGAGACCGGTCCTCGGGACACCAAAGTGAACACAATACTGTTGCTTTACATAGAAGTGCGATTAAACTCTTCCTCACGGAACTCGGCGAATCTTCCATTCGCGGCCTTGATGAGATTGGTACGGAAGGCGGCAAAGTGGACCAGCTTCTTGAGGCAAAGACGTAAGTGTTTTCGTTCATTAGATGGTAACAATTTTTTATGTAAACTATATAAATTAATATAAAAACTGAACACTAATTAACATGTATGTAACACTAAAAACACATTATAAAGCAATATCCATCGTTTTCGTGGTTGAACAAGTTCTGCAAGATAAGACGGCGTGGATTTGTTGCTATTTACAGTCGAACAGACGACGGGTTTCTAATGCGCTACTTTGAAATGATATCTTTACCAAACAGGGGATATTTCTCAAGACATTGGCGACCGTCTGCATTGGAACATGATGACTATGTGTAGCAAACGTGTGACTAAATTTGGGGAACAGCTACTTAACAGTGTTTGTTGATTTTCTAATTTCAGTTTAAAACCGGACACCATCCGACAGTACCTCATAGTGTTGTCGAACTTCGTGACATTTGTATCAGGGAGGAGGGAACTATTGCAGAAGCTGAACATGACAGACAGAGGAACTGCAGACAACAGCTGCAAAGTTGAAGTATGTAGCGAAGAGCCTACTGAAAGAGGTCATGAATGAAGCTGTGAAGAAGCAAGCAGAAGGCGGTGATGTACTTGATATCGAGTCAAAGGACATCGGAAAATACCTAATTTCTGAACGCGTGAAAAGGTTGCGCAGCATCCTGCAAGAACGAACGCTAGCATCCTCCTTCACCCGAAAAGATAAACTGGACGTCAGAGGGAGTTTGATACTCCAACTGCTTTTCACCAACGCTAAACGGGCCGGGGACGTGGCGAACTTGACGGTCGACCAGGTGAAAAACGCCGCCGAGACAGTCGAAGATGACGCGGACGAGGAGAACGTCGTCGAGCTACGAATAGTTACACATAAAGAAGCAAGGAGTGGAAAGACCTGCTCACTAATAGTCTCAACGGCAACGCTGCTTCTGCTTAAGAAGTACGTTGACATATTCGCGCACGAACACCAGAAGAACGTCTTTGTGACAATGAATGGAGGCGCAATATCTTCGTCGGTAAGTGTTTTTAATACAAGTAGACGATCAGTTATCTTTAATTATATTAAGTTTTTTTCAGACATGGAAGACATGTACGGACATGGAAAGAGCCGTAACGACACTTGCACTTGAGGTAGCGAATATACAATTTCTGTGACCGACTGTGTGTGTGTTTTACAGATGATGTCCAAGGTGGTAGGACGCGAGTGGAGCAGCTACGCAGACGAGATGGGAGAACAACTGCCGGGACTGACGGCCCGCAAAAGCAGGAAGGTTGCGGTAACAACCATCCGTGAATCGGGAGCTGATAGGCAGCAACAAAGGGTCTTGGCACGTCACATGGCGCACAACGTGTCAACTGCCGACAGGTACTATGACAAAGCCGGCAAATTCAGAGAGCGACTGGACGTGCTAAAGAAATTGTCGACAATCTACACGGTAAGGATGGCAGTTGCTTGTTTGTTTTCCGATTTATTATATTTTTGTTCCAGTTGATATTTAAATATTTTTTTTTGCATTATATATTGACTTGTTATTTACGTTCAAATAAATAGTAAATGTCGCAATTCTTATCAGTGTAAAATTGTTGCATATGTATGTCACAACTATGGACTACCTGATGATACATTGACCATCTCATGATACATTGACCATCTCATGATATATTGATCATGTTTCAGTCTGCAGCGAAAGGCACAACAGAGGAGAATCCAGTTGCGTCAACATCATCTGCGCCATCCACGTGCGAGACATTCCGAGCAAGCCCCGCGAAAAAGAGAATAATGTGCACCGAATGCGGGTCGACCACAACCCGAATCGATTTACACCTCACACGGGTGCACGGGATGAACAAAGGGTCAGAAGAGTACAGGTGTGCACTTGCACAATCGCCAAGAATAGACGATATCAGTGTAAACGCACAACAGATGATGCCGTTGTCATCCTCAGACAGTGACTAGGTGTCACCGCAACTGCAGGACGATATCAGTGCAAAAGCACAACAGATGATGCCGTTGTCATCCTCAGATAGTGACTAGTTGTCACCGCAACTGTAGTTGTTTGTTTGTTTGATCGATTTTTTTGTATTCTTCTTCCAGTTTTTATTAAAACTATTGTTTGNATGATTCCGTTTTTGCACTTTATGGGATAGTACTAAAAATTTGGTACGTGTGGTAAAAAAAAATTCTACGACAACAATTTTCACTTTTATACGGCCGTTCCCTTCTCTGCTACATCGATGACTACCATTTTTTCGTAGAATGCTTATTTATCGAGGGATCGTATTCAAACTTGGTGTTCGCTCTACTTTCGAAAATAAATCGCTGGAGCTGGAAGAAATTCGCGATCCCTCCACAGCTTCATAGGCGATCACCATGCTACATATTCACCCGAATGAATTGGTGAACCGCTACTTACGATCGGATCGTATCAACACGACCATTCCCAGATTGCTACCTTGATCGGTGGTGCGATTATCCCGAATGGTCGTATAAAGGATCCGCTACTGATCATGATAAAGTCGTCGTGTAAGATTGGTTGCCAAAATATGGCGATCTGCTAGATAAAGTTTTTTCGGTCGTGATCCTTTGCGATTTGGTACTTACTAACACTGGCGGGTCATAGTCACTCCAGCCTTTACTTTACCCACGCTTATTGTTGTATTCAAGTCAATGTACACAATGCACGGGTATTGTGCTGGCAGACTATATTTTTGCATGAGTATCTAACAACAATCTGCAGTGATCAGTCGCAAAAATGGCATAACGGCAGGTGTTATTCGCGCGGCAAAGCGCCTTAACGCTATTTCCGGGACCTATGACTATGTAAGTCGTATTCGCGTGCCGCTGAACCGCGTTCGCGCGCAAATCCGTTGCATGTAATTAAAAGCGCCTTAACGCTAACCGCACTATATAAGGCGCACGCTGTGATGGTTGGGCACTTCATTATGTATCCTCGCCGTGTTAAACGTGTTGTTCGCAGACGGAGGAAGCCTTTCGTGAGACGCAGGAGATTCAAGCGGCCTTTCTTTAAGCGGAGACGTGGAAGGACGGCCTCAAGCGGCCTTTCTTTAAGCGGAGACGTGGAAGGACGGCCCCTAGAAGACGCGGTCGTCGACATGGCTTCACTAAGAGAACAATTGTCTGCCCTGTTCGCCATGTACCCCAAGCTGGGCCTATACTTGGGACACATATTCAGGGAAATAGTGATTGGAATCTATCTGACATACCTCTAGAAATGAGAGATATGGGCCAAGATGTACGAGAATGTGAAATTCCTAAAGGTGACGTTCAAGTTCTGGAACGAAAACAGAGCGGAGGCCTTCGTCGTCCACCGTCAATCTACGTCTGAGATAGTCCACAACGAGGTACGAACTCCGGAGTGGCGTCATTCCTACGATCCAGACTGCAAAGGGCGTTATATGGACGCCTACAACATCTCTTTGCGCAGAAACTCGAAATATGTCGTCGGGGGCCCCTTGAACCGACCCTGGTACCTTCGAATGCGGCCTACTTTCAACAACAAGAGCGCTAATGTGGTAGAAACGGCATACAACCCTTGGTTCGAAACTAAAGACGTGTTCACCAACCAAAGCAAGATTCCAACGCAGAGAAACGCCTACCTGTTCGACTACCTGCCGCCCTTCTACAAATCCCACCTTGTGTACCAGATCACCATGACGCTGGGGTTCAAGGGGTTACAGAACTGTTCTAAATACAAGGACAAGGTTCCCAACCCGAGTTTCAATCCGTTTGAGACGAACCGTATGTTGGAAGAAATGATGATGATGTCCTATGATGACGACCATCAAATTGCTAAGGACTTTGACAGTAGTGAGGGCTTTGATGTACCAGACTTTGATAGCTGCCCCCTCGAACAAATTAATGCTTAATTGCGTCCAACCTGGAGGCCACGTCCAAAGCCACCGGTTACTCCAGGGGTTCCAAGAGGGGGTGGATAGATTCTGGAGTTAGTTTTCTAGTGTGAAGCATTAATGGATAGATAAAACGACTGATGTCATCATTGTAACTTTATTACTTGCGAAGTTTCGCTTTCCTGTTACAAAATAAAATGTTCAAAATGCCACTACGACTTGTTGTCTGCATTTGTTTACATTGACATATCACCGTCACTAAGGTAAACATCCATCACTTGGTCTAGCGTCGGAGATAGATTATCCTCTCGACCTAGCCATCTAACATCCCATCTGTCCTCTGACATCTTGCTTCTATCCGGGCCGAAATTCGCCATGATGACGACATGAGGGGTCTTGAACACCTTCATAGCACTTTCGTATTTTGTTGAAAAAACAACACCGTTCTTAATACTTTCAATTACCTCGTAATTAACATGAGTCTCTTGAGATCTACTCAGATCAAACACACATATTCTCTGTCCATCATACGCAAACTTAACGTCCGCACTCTTTCCGTTTTCGTATCTCATGCAGTCTCCCTGCGTCAGTAGATACTTGGTAAGGAATGTCTTCCCGGCATTCCCTGTCTCGTCGACAATCCACGTCACCTTCCTGTCATCCGGGGTCTTTGCAAGCTCCTCGATCAGTTTCAACTGCCAAATGCGCCAATTCACGTCATTGTAGCTTGCTTTGAGGTCAACCAGGTTCTGTTCTTGATGGTATTTCAAAACAGTGCTTTCTATCATTCTTTGATAGCGAAAATAACACACGTCATCAGAAGCAGCAATTTGCACTGGTGTAACACCACTAATTCTCATTTGAATTATCTTGTGCAGTGTGTCACTTGACTGTGCTTTGCACCCCTTTGGCCCAACTGTCGGGTTAATTGTGCCCATTTCTAGCGCAATAACACCGTCTTTACGACAATATTCGTCGTTTTGCAATTCATTGCCCTGTGCATTTTCAATATGAGCACGCGCTCCAATCAGTTTTTTCACAGCATTGAATTTGTGCACTTTCTTGAAGCGAACTTTGCGTTTCCATATATGTCTGCTCTTGTCTTTTTAACACTGCATCAGTGCATTTACATCTATGTCCTACGATATTAAGGAATACTACACTATATTGACACATTTGACCTGTTTTACAGTGAATACATGTTAGTTACTATGCACCAACAGTGGGATATATTGCTAGTTGCGCATTTGTTGAAGTCGACTCCAGGACTTGGTAGGATTGTCGTTCCGAACTGTTCAAATGACGAAAGTACGTGTATATTTGCTATAATCGAAGTGCGCTGCTTAACACTTACGTATATTTCTGTAAATCTGCAACCCTATTTTTTGGCGAATTGCTACTTACTAACACGCTTTTCTCTTTGGCAACTTTCCTTTTGATTTCTTTCCAATAGCTTCAAGGTCATGAAATGCAGACAACTGGACTCGTATCATTTCGGTATAAGATATTTTCCTATTTACGTTTTTGACTCCACAATAACTTGACATAGTCAAAAAGGGGTTTAGTCGACGACTTCTGTGGCGAATTGCTACTTACTAATAGCCAATTGTCTCTTTGGCAACTTTCCTTTTGATTTCTTTCAAATAGCTTCAAGGTCATGAAAGGCAGACGACTGGACTCGTATCATTTCGGTATAAGATATTTTCCTATTTACGTTTTTGACTCCACAATAACTTGACCTAGTCAAAAAGGGGTTTAGCCGACGACTTCTGTGGCGAATTGCTACTTACTAATAGCCAATTGTCTCTTTGGCAACTTTCCTTCCTTAAAAGTCCTTCACTATTATGCTACTTATTAACTTGTCTGAATGATTCCGTTTTAGCACTTTATTGTACAGTACTAAACATTTTGTATATGAATGCGTGAAATTTTTTTTCTCTAGAACACCAATTTTCACTTTTATACGGCCGTTTCCTTCACTGCTACATAGGTGACTACCGTTTTTTCGTAGAATGCCTATTTATCGACGGATCGTATTCAAAGTTGGTGTTCGCACTAATTTCGAAAATAAATTGTTGGAGCTGGAAGAAATCCACGCTACATTTTCACCCGAATGGATTGGCGATCCGCTACTTACGATTGGCCGGATCAACACGACCGTTCCCAGATTGCTACCTTGAACGGTCGCGCGACTACCAGATTGGTCGCATAAATGATCCGCTACCAAATATGGTTTTCAAAATAAACTCGTCGTGTAAGATCGGTCGCCAAAAAATGCGATCTGCTACATTAACTTTTATCGGTCGTGATCGTTGTCGATTTGGTTTTTACTAACACTGGCGGGTCATAGTCACTCCCACCTTTACTTTACCCGCGCTTATTGTTGTATTCAAGTTAATGTACAGAATGTACGGGTATTGTGCTGGCAGTCTATATTTTCCATGAGTATGTCACAACTTTCGACTACCTGAAGTGATCAGTCGTAAAATATGGCGATCTGCTACATATACTTTTTTCGGTCGTGATCCTTGGCGAATTGCTACTTACTAACACTGGCGGGTCATATATATAATAATCACTCCCGCCTTTATTTTACCCGCGCTTATTGTTGTATTCAAGTCAATATACAGAATGCATGGGTATTGTGCTGGCAGGCTATATTTTTGCATGAGTATGTCACAACTATGGACTACCTGAAGTGATCGGTCGCAGAAATGGCGAATTGCTACCTCACATATTTGCCTACAAGTATCGTTATCGCTTCTTTGCGTTCCTAAATATGGGTGCTCTCATCTTTTTAACACTGCATAAGTGCATTTACATCTGTGTCCTACGTTATTAAGGAATACTACACTATATTGACAGATTTCACCTGTTTTACAGTGAATACATGTTGGTTACTATGCACCAACAGTGGGATATATTGCTAGTTACGCATTTGTTGAAGTCGACCCCAGGACTTGGTAGGATTGTCGTTCCGAACTGTTCAGATGACGAAAGTACGTGTATATTTGCTATAATCGAAGTGCGCTCCTTAACACTTACGTGTATTTCTGTAAATCTGCAACCCTACTTTTTGGCGATTTGCTACTTACTAACACGATTTTCTCTTTGGCAACTTTC
Organism: Lamellibrachia luymesi; assembly: GCA_009193005.1. Taxonomy (NCBI): domain Eukaryota; kingdom Metazoa; phylum Annelida; class Polychaeta; order Sabellida; family Siboglinidae; genus Lamellibrachia; species Lamellibrachia luymesi. The sequence continues at coordinate 12,057 of SDWI01001860.1, read as the reverse complement.
CTTTTGATTTCTTTCCAATAGCTTCACGGTCATGAAAGGCAGACGACTGGACTCGTATCATTTCGGTATGAGATATTTTCCTATTTACGTTTTTGACTCCACAATACCTTGACCTAGTCAAAAAGGGGTTTAGCGGACGACTTCGGTGGCGATTTGCTACTTACTAATATCCAATTGTCTGTTTGGCAACTTTCCTTTTCATTTCTTTCCAATAGCTTCAATGTCATGAAAGGCAGACGACTGGACTCGTATCATTTCGGTATGAGATATTTTCCTATTTACGTTTTTGACTCCACAATCACTTGACCTAGTCAAAAAGGGGTTTAGCCGACGACTTCTGTGGCGAATTGCTACTTACTAATAGCCAATATCGACATGCGGTCGGGTGCGTCCGGTAGCCGGGCCCGGCGCTTCCAGGAAACAGCAGGCGGCGCCGTTTACCTACGCTTTGAGAGTCACAGTCGTCAGTCGCAAAATATGGCGATCTGCTACATAATTTTTTTTCGGTCGTGATCCTTGGTGAATTGCTACTTACTAACACTGGCGCACCGGCGTTACAGTTACAGCAGGTGTTATTCGCTAGCCGCGGAACGCGTAACGGCGCTTCCGGGACCTATGTAAGTCGTATTCGCGTGCAGCGTATCGTTAAATTAGTGGCGCACCGGCGTTACAGTTACACTACTATATATATGGCGTATGTTGGCGTCCTGTACACTTCATTATGTATCCTCGCAGCCGCAGACGTGTTTTCAGAAGGCGTAGACCTCGTGTAGTTCGTCGTCGAAAGTTCAAGAGGCCTTTCTTCAAGCGGAGACATGGCAGGACGGCTCCTAGAACTCGTAGACGTCGTCATGGTTACGTTAGGAAGTCTATTTGCTGCCCTGTGGAGGTATATCCTGCTCCTACTAAGGGAGGAGACCCCCATTTGTCGGACAATACTAAATGGGCTATATCTGACATTCCTATAGAGCTGAGGACCATCTGGGCAGCCATGTATGAACGTGTGAAGTTCCTTAAAATCACCTTCAAGTACTGGCCCGTGGATCTCTACGACCAGTGTACCTACAACCAGCGCTTTTCCATCCAAACTGTGAGAGGGTATGGCAGGACCCCTGAGCTTCGCTAAAGCTACGATCCAGACTGCAAAGGGAGAAAGTTTTGTGTGAAATGTACTTCCGACATGTTTCCGTTTAGTCAAACTAATGACGATGAACTAAATTATCTCACATTAGGTATTGATGATAACCTAGGTGATTTGTTTGACAACTGCTCTAGTCTAAACTTTAAACCATTTACATTTACTGATAATAAGGAATATTTTCTGACTGACAAAGCCGATCCAGATGACAATTTTTA
>SDWI01001859.1:53420-72650 GCA_009193005.1 Lamellibrachia luymesi | reverse complement strand
TAATAACAAATTACATTTCTGTTATTGCTATTACATTTAAGGACATTAGGAACTGTATGCCAATGGGTATGTTGCATGTTAGGCTGGCCGCCACTGCAAAACAACCAATGTTGACTAATTCTCTTTCGGGTTCTGGATTAGTCGGATGGGCATGTACGCATGCGTGAAGCGCCAAACGTTGGTTTTATTACCTTTTGTCGGTAAATTTAACTAGACCCAGTTGTAACAGATTCACTCAGTCATCGCCGGTTTAATTAGTGCGTTGTTTCTCTCTGACCGACTTTCGACCAATAAAATATGCATGTCACATAAGGGTAGAGAAAAGCGCCAGTTCCCATGCGCTTGAACTGATACAACACTAACGATAATTCGCAATCATTGATTTACACCAGAGTAGCCTAGTTGGCCGGCGATGCACCGGATAAAAGACAACCACTGCAAAAGCCTATGACTCCACGCAGTACCCATTCAAGCGTTGTTAGGGCATTGCCAATGGCAATGACAACTTCATTCCCAACTGACTGTTTCACGAAGCGTTCACAGCGTAGGAACGAACGTGTGGTGACGTATAACGATGGTCACGTAATTCTGAACAATTGTACGTACATACGAGTTCCTATTGTTCCTAGTTACGTAATCTACGTCAAATGTCAACGTAGATTAATTCATAATATCACCACCCAGTTTAGTTTTTTAGTATGTTTTTAATGTAAGAACCATTCCAATGGTCCAACAGGCACGCTTTCAAAACGTCAGACTTATACAATCTAAACTGACGGCGATATGAAGAGTCATACATGCAAAGTCACACACACCGTTTATAGTGCAGAAATGTTGTATTAGTGTTGTCATGGCAAGACACAATTAGTTTAGTCCAAACATGTTTACCGCGAACTGTACTGGAACGTGAAACATATTGGGAAGGTTGTTGGACTATTTTATCTTCCTTTGACTCACGTACGTTCTCCAAAATGTATATTTGAATTGGTGTAATGCTACCAAAATAACACCAAGCACGTTTCCACATGCACACGCATGAGCATGCACGCACATCCAAGTTTATCTCAAGCAATATAATACAATTTGTGCGATACGTTTGACCAGTTTGATATGCATTTTTACAAATCCTGTTTTTACGATTTCTATAGGCAAATCGGCAACACTTTTTTATTGTATATTTGCCAAGCTGGTTCCTATTATTTTCCGAACGGCCTCATTGATGCTACGGAACTGATCACACCAGTTGGATGCGATAAACATGGCCGTCTTGCCTTGCAGTTCGAGGCCGACCATTTGTGACTGTAATGGCTGCCGTGTCAAGGACAACACTGGCAATACACCTGTGTTTGGGTTTTCGTTTGTACGTGTTTATCGAATGAAAAATGTCCACACCCACACGACACATACTGCGCCTGCATGTGATTCCATCATGCTAGTTCGTTTGTTTCTTTTTTGTATGTAGCTTTTGTGAAATCATCAGACAAACTATTAAATGTCTGAATGTTTGATCAAGCATTTCTTTGAGTGAAAATGGAAACGCTGAAAACTCACGAATTTCACTCGTGGTGAAATTTCGTAACTTTGTCATGTGATCGGCGTGATGTTGGACGGCACGTCAGTGATCGGCATTGACTCGCAAAGTATTTTTAGCCTTACCATATCTAACGAGTAAAGCCAATTGTTTGATGATTTGTACAAATATTTGCATTTCCCAAAATTGAATAACATTTGCCTTTTTTCTGATCATTTAACCATTTTATCTAGATCATCTTGTACACTTTGTTTATCTGTATCATTTGTCATCTTCTAGGTACCCCACTCAAAACCGATTTCCAATTTGAAAACTAGTGGCCAAACAAAATGCTGTTCATGCCTGTTGACTTAAATATCCAGTGATGTAGCATCAAGCATTCAGACCCGATTCCAGTTTCTGAACATGTGCCGGTCTTTCCAACACCGTTGATACGTATCCCGTTACAGAATAGGAAAAAGGTGCGGAGGCACATAGTGTAGTGGCTGGGTTAGCACCCTAACACGATTAACTTGTGCCATCGAATAAACGACATCCGTGTATTTACCTAGCCTTTCCTCCTCCTCATTAAGTCTAATAACGGTAGCTGAAACGTTGAACAAGTACATTTCAATAGATTTAGATTTTTTCTCAAGCAACAAGTTCCAGATGGCATGTGGACAAGGAAGCCATTGGCTTATCGAGAGTCCAACAATTTTCTCATCTATGTGTAGCCCGCCCTTACCAAATATCTGTCAATTCTATTTTTAAACATATTCTCACTACTAGCATTAACACAATCATTTGCAGATTGTTCCATTCATTTATCACCCTCTGTGAGAAAGAGTACTTTCTCATGTCCAACCTACACTGCTCCTTAACTAATGCTGTTTTGTGTCCTCTGGTTCTACTGCCTTCTTTATTTTTGAAGGACATATTCGTATCAATATCCTCATAGCCATTCACTATTTCAAACACTTCTATTTGTTCTCCTCTTAGTCTCCTGGTCTCTAGTGTTATCAAACCACATTGTAAAAAGCGACTTTCGTAACTAAGGTATCTCAATTCTGGAATAATTTTAGTTGATCTTCGTTGTATTTTTTCTAGCTTGTCTATGCCCTTTTTACGATATGGCCTCCATACTTGAATACAATGTTGATGCACATCCCATTACAGAATGAAAAAAGGCGAGGTGGCACATATTGCACCTACTACTCTTAATGAATTATGGATAGTACAGTGCCTCATGTAGCGCTTGCAGTAGCAAGTTGAATGGCAATAAGCAAAGTGTCCCTAGGTAGTCAAGCCTAGTTCATCAACACTCAAGCAAATTTTTTTTACTATTTTGACAGCATTTGATGACCCATCCTCGATGGTTCGGGGGAAAAATTGAGAAATCTTTTTTGAAAGAAGCATTTTTCAAAAGTCATCCCGGAACTCTCCAACTGATTGTCTGATACTTGATAATTTTCCGAACCCCTTTTTTAAACCCTGATGACGGTACTGAGCTGTTTGTGCGTGCGTGCATGCGTGCGTGCATGTGTGTGTTGTTGCGTATTTATTTAAAGATCTGAATAATGTCGTTTCTAGTAATTCGTTACTGGTTCGTGATACAGTAAGGTATATTAATATATTTGTCGCTGCCGAGCACAAGCATTTCTACACTGACAGCACCAAGCACAAAGGCATATATGGTTATTATTATAATAGTGTTGTGTATCTTGACANCCCTGATGACGGTCCTGAGCTGTTTGTGCGTGCGTGCATGCGTGCGTGTATGTGTGTATTGTTGCGTATTTATTTAAAGATCTGAATAATGTCGTTTCTAGTAATTCGTTACTGGTTCGTGATACAGTAAGGTATATTAATATATTTGTCGCTGCCGAGCACAAGCATTTCTACACTGACAGCACCAAGCACAAAGGCATATATGGTTATTATTATAATAGTGTTGTGTATCTTGACATTTAGAAAATATTGTTATCATAACAGTCACGCAAAAAACAAAGGTAGGTTTGCAGGCAGGCAGGCAGGCAGGCAGGCAGGCAGGCAGGCATGTATGTATGTATGCGTGTATGTTTCTTTCCTATGCTACTCCTCCTTGACGCTTTATTGATCTACTTTTTAAATGTTTGTTTGCTTGTGTATGCATGCATGGCAGTTCGTACATGACTGTCAACTGAGAAAACGTGACGTGTATGCCACTACTGACCCATCCGTGTTATTGATCTACTGTTTTGGTGTTTGTTTGCACTGTTGCTAAGTTTCCGACATCGACTCGCTACTGTTAGCATTTCAGAGTGTGTCCAGTGCGGAGAGACCCACAGAGCGACTGTAATGCGAAGGTAGCGCACAGGTAACACTGTCTCAATGAAATATCTTCCAATTGTAGGCAAACTGCTGACTGGGGAAGACTGCTTACCGGAGAAGGTCAACTTGGTGAAAAAGGTGAGACCGTTATTTCTGTAAAACACACAACTTCGTCGTTGAGGGTCACTTAAAGGGGAACTGAAGCAATTTTGTGTTATGCCGTATATGTAAATATATATTATCTAACTATGCATTAATGGTGACAGATACCTGCTAATTTATGAGATANAATATATGATGGATATTTCAATTCGGTAGCTTTAGGCCGCTATGAACAATTAAGCATCACTGATGGCATTCAGAGGATGCACTGTGAAAACTGCACCTTTGCTGCACTGTCTGAACATGTACTGTCGGGAAAGAGCAAGAAGTTATGTCATATTTGACGTACACAACGATATGTCGATCAAATCAGCTGAAATGGTGCAGACGGGTGTGATGACGGTGTGGTGTTTGCCAACGTTATGCCTAGCCACAGATTCAAGCAGTGGAGGCTTATGCTGTTTTGCGCTTCAAGCAACACTGGTCCAGTTCATGGTGGAAGACTGGAAGAGGCCCATAAATGAAGGAATAGTTGGACGACAATGTACTATATGCGACATGCGACAATTGTTCAAGTTCACAGCGGAAAGGCTGAATGATCTGAATGAGCTGCATAAGGTACAAGACGAAGCAGACACTCGCATGTTGTCAAATGCAGGTATGTTAGTCCGGCTGCAGACTGCGAGTGCCTTTTCAGTCCACTCAAATGCACATACGTTTGTTGCCTCCAGGACTGCTCTAGTGTGAGAACTGAAGTGAATGATCAGCAGGAACCGAATAGTTCAGATGATCAAGTGTGAATTTCTGGACCGTGATCAGTTGCTCATTTAATATATTTAATTAACGCACTTAGCATTGTTTGGTTTATTATTAGATACCTGTTTACTACAACATGCGCAAACTTTTAAGAAAGTCACCTTGTTATCTTGATTGTAAGAACATAGTGATCAAGCAGCACTTTTAATGTTTATGTCATAGATAACGGATAGTCATTAGTCATGAAATACATGCGAACCCGTCGGTGATGCGAGGGAACGTACAGACATACAGTTCAACGGCGATTTTGAGATATCTTTAGGATGGATTCAGCACCACTAGTGGCTAAACAAAATTAGAGGCTATACAAAATGCTGGTCACGCCTGATGACTTAAAATATCCAATTATGTAGCATCAAGCATTCAGTCCCGATTCCAGAATCTGAACATGTGCCGGTCTTTCCAACACCGTTGATAGGCATCCCGTTACAGAATGGGAAAAACGCGCGGTGGAACATATTGCACCTAATACTCTTGATGAATTATGTATAGTGCAATGCCTCATGTAACGCTTGCAGTAGCAAGTTCAATGGCAATAAGTAAAGTGTCCTTAGGGAGTCAAGCCAAGTTCGTCAACACTCAAGCAAACAATTTAACTATTTTGACAGCATTTGCTGACCCATCCTCGATGGTTCTGGGAAAAAATTTAGATTATTTTTTTTAATAAAACATTTTTCAAAAGTGATCTCGGGACTCTCCAACTGATTGTCTGATAATTGATAATTTTCCGAACTCCTTTTTTTAAACCCTGATGACGGTCCTGTGCGTGCGTGCGTGCGTGCGTGCGAGCGTGCGTGCATGTGTTTGTTGTTGCGTAGATATTTAAAGAACTGAACAATGTCGTATCTAGTAATTCATTACTGGTTCGTGACACAGTAAGGTGCGTGACGTGTATGCCACTACTGGCTGATCCGTGTTATTGATCTACTGTTTTGATGTTTGTTTGCACTGTTGCTAAGTTTCTGACATCGACTCGCTACTGTTAGCATTTAAGAGTGTGTCCAGTGCGGAGAGACCCACAGAGCGACTGTACTGCGAAGGTAGCGCACATGTACCACTGTCTCAATGAAGTATCTTCCAGTTGTACGACAATTGCTGACTGGAGAAAACTGCTTACCGGAGAAGGTCAACTGGGTGAAAAAGGTGAGACCGTTATTTCTGTAAAACACACAACTTCGTCGTTGAGGGTCACTTAGTGGTCAGGACGATGCATCGAGGTACAACTGCTTTTGCTCTCCTTTGAAGCCTGGGCTATACTGTTGTTCATATTCCCTCAACTGTGTACGTGGATTCATTACAATGTGGCGCATTGGTGTGGACGGATAGTCGTCGCGAGCGATGGCAGCGTGAGTGAATGGTTCCCACATATCTTTTAGTACTATCGGTAGAACAGGTATATCAGGGTGTCAGTAAGGTGTACAAAGTACCAAGTACCAAAGCATAGTTAACACGGAACAATCGTACAAATAATGTGTGGATGTGCTAACAATTGTACGTATATACGAACTCCCTTTGTTCTGATTTACATAATCAACGTAAAACGTCCACATAGATTCCTACGTAATATCACCCCACCCTCCCCCCGGAAATTGTACAGTATTTTAATGCGCGACCGAGCCAAATACGTGCGTACCCAACGGTGATGTGAGGGAACGTACATAGAGATGTACAGTTCAAAAGCATTTTTTAGATATTGTTAGAATGGATTCAGCACCACTCGTGGCTAAACAAAATGCTGTTCACGCCTGTTAACTTAAAATATCCAGTGATGTAGCATCAAGCATTCAGTCCCGATTCCAGTTTGTGAACATGTGCCGGTCTTTCCAACTCCGTTGATACGTATCCCGTTACAGAATAGAAAATAAGGCGCGGTGGCACATATTGTAAAGGCTGTGTTAGCTCCCCAACACGAGTTACTGCGCCATAGATTATATGACATCCGTGCATTTATCTAGCCTTTTGTCTTCCTCGCGAAGGCTACTGACGGCAACGGAAACGTTGAACAAGTCAATTTCAACAGCTGTGATTAGAATTTTTTTTTTACTTCATTGTGCATCGATGCATATTTGTACAATATTGGGAAGCGGTAAATCATCTCCCCATCGATGCAATGTGCGCACAATCTCATAGCGCAATCGAAATAACACCATATGTACGCAACATAGCCTGCAATTAATTTTTGGTTCGTGATACAGTCGCCATTGGTCGTCTTTTCGTTGTGATATGAGATTTCTGGTACGTTTTATCTAACAATGAACGTTTTGTGGAACGTTTGATTGTTCGCTTGGTTGAGCCGTGTGTTTCGAAGCTTGTGACAGGCACCTATTAATCTTAATGAATTATGGATAGTACAATGCGTCATGTAGCGCTTGTAGTCGCAAGTCGAATGACATTAAGCGACGTGCACTGAGGATGTCACGACAACATCAACAACACTCAAGCAACATCAACAACACTCAAGCAACATCAACAGCACTCAAGCAACATCAACAACACTCAAGCAACATCAACAACACTCAAGCAAACAATTCGACTGTTTTGGCAGCATTTGCAGACCTGTCATCAATGGTTCAGGGGAAAAATTCAGATATTTTTTTAGATAAACATTGATCTGTGCGTGCGTGCGTGCGTGCGTGAGTGCGTACGTGAGTGTGTGTGTTGTTGCGTAGATATTTAAAGAGCTGAATATTGTCGTATCGACACAACGCAACATACTTAGCAATTCATTACTGGTTCGTGATACGGGCGCCTTTGATCGTCTTTTTGTTGCCTTTAACGTTTTATCTAGCAATACATTTCACTGACAGACGCAGTCGAACATTATATGTGATGAACAGTTAATTTTATTGTGGAAAGTGTGCATTGTTCGCTTGGTAGAGAGGGGTGTTTCGAAGTGTGTGCAAGACAATACTAATTGTCGACGTAGTAATCATAATGAATTACGGATTACGCCATTCGTCCTGTATCGCTTAGTATCGTCAGTAGAGAATGGCAATGGCTCAAGCAAACAATTATATTGTGTTGGCAGCGTTGGCAGGCCCGTCCTCTGCGGGGGGGGGGTTTCGAGAGAATCTTGTTGAGAGAATATTTTGTATTGAAATATCAGAAATCCTCCCTTTGTCCACCAACTGATTGTGTGCGCGTTTCGCATATATTAACTTAAGATTGTGCGGAATAGCGATAATATTTTTTAATCCCCTTTTCTAAGCCTTGAAGACGGTCCTGGACTTTGTATGTTATTGAGATGTTGCGCAGAAAAACTGGACGTATACAGCCTTTTGAAGTCACATGTGCCCGCTTTCTGAAACATGGTACAATAAAAAACAGTTTTCGCAAAAACGGAAAACAATTTTACACAAGTTATAAATTGTTGAAATCAGTAATAGTTAATGAGCACGGTGTCCATCTCATGCCAAGCGTACACTGCTAAACTGTTGTTGCGAGACGCACGATTGCACGACTGTCAACGATTTTCCGTCCCGATGTTGTGCGACAGGGTCTGCGCACTTTCCACGAATGCCGTAATCCTGGCGTTATTTTATAGAACTGCCCCCGCCCCCCGAATATAGTGTTGTTGAGTTGTTGATATTCCCATGCATATGTCATAATATTAATGAGTTATATATAGGAGCACGTTTTATTTATAAATGTAGTACGTGTTTTAAATAATTTAATATGCCAATTGATTTGATTATTTGATAATTAAACGGAAGAGTCTGTATATTAAAAATCATGTTTTTTTTTTTAATCATGATTTACTAATATTTAACCATTCAATAGCTTTAGCGAGTTCTTTTATTAAGGAATGTATACTTTTATTGCGTGTGCTCTATTTTACCCGTTGCCGCAAATAGAGGAGTTGTGGAGTTGTCGACCAGCAATGGTCCCCCTTTGGCTTAACATTTAGATTTGCTCAGTATGTAACCTGTTGCGACCCTACAGGAAAGCATCGTAAACTAACGATTGACTTAGCTTGCCCCCAAATAGCTTCCTCTTTACATGATACGCCACGGCTGACCAACGTAGATAGCCCGACCCATCGAGATGTTTCGTCAGAGACCGGTTCACACATGAAACATTTGTGTTCCTGCGATTACATCGTCGAATCGGTTCAACAACAACAACAACGCCAGGAAAATCAATACGTCAATCGAGTTTTGTTGAATTATGGGCCAGCGCAACAAAGCCGTGTACGCATGACATTATGTCTTTGTAAATTGAAGCTTTTAACTACATTCTATTCAAATGATAGGAGTACATTACTCTGTTGTTGTGATTCGTGTGCTAAATTGACTTAAAACTTATCAGTCGTGAGATGTACGGTAGTCCGCAACTGAACACAACTCAATTCACACGTTGATTTGACATTCGCAAAATTTTTTGAATCGATTAGAAAATGTTATCGCAACAACTGGTGTTGTGCAATATGCGCCGGTCTATGACAAGACGTATCGCAGAATCTGTCAATGTACGCTAGTCAGGAAGTCAACATAAATACATGATGACTTTGTGTGCGGGGGTTAAGGTAGAGGAAAGGTCTTGCCCCTCGTACACAACACGATGGACAAAACAACACAACATACTTTTGCCCGTATTTTATTGTTTGACCTGTCAACTGAATAGCGATTTAATCACCAATTACGTTCACGATTCACATCATTATACAATGAGTTCAATCATTTATACTATTGGCGAAAATATTAAATCCGTGCATATAATAGTGCATGCACAAATTTAGAAAACCCCGATTTAATTTCGACTATCTCATGTTTTGGGTTGGGTATCTGATTTATGCTACCGTCATTATGCACAAGATTTGGTGACGTTCTGATGGTTCTATATTTGCGCACTACGTGGTTAGGGCCGTCTCACCTGAGGAGTCGTGTAGCCCCACGTTACCCTACGTAGTGTTATTTAGATACGCATGTGTGTGTGCACGTGTTAAATGTTAACGTAATGTGGTAAATGTTATTAAAAGGCACTATTGGCGAACTTAGTGGGGGATTGGGTCATGCCCTCCTATGCTTAATTCTTTCCCGTATTTTTCCGTTGAGCCGCTACATGGTAAATGGTCTTTGGCCTCCTCTTTGGGAGATCCTTGATTCGCCACTGAAAGGCACGTACAAATTGTGGCATCCTACTCAGTACGGGACATATAAAAAAGGCATTTATTGAATGACCTTCGCAAACAAATTCCTCAAATATAGAGAAAAAAAATGATAATGATTTAACCAAAGTCGCCAATCATGGCACACGAAGAAGAAATGCAATTATCTTTCTAGGCATTGCACATTTTGTCATGGTTATTTCCGCTCTTTATGATATCCAAGGAGGTAATATTTGTATAGCTAATTAATTGAGGGGGGATTATTATCTAGATAATAATGACCGGGGGGTAAATGTTATACGGGAATATTTATTATATATGACAACGCCATCTGAAAATGCATGTAGTTCCAGAAATAACTGCCCGATCCCTGCGGTGTGCACATAAGTGTTGTTTTGCAATGTACGCTGACCAGTCAATTAAAGTCGAGGAATGTGCGCTGCCCAGTCAATTAAAGTCGAAGAATGTGCGCCGACCAGACAAATAAAGTCGAGGAATGTGCGCTGCCTAGTCAATTAAAGTCGAAGAATGTACGCTGACCAGTCAATTAAAGTCGAGGAATGTGCGCTGACCGGTCAAATAAAGTCGAGGAATGTGCGCTGACCCAGTCGCACAACCAAGGAAAAGAAAATCGTTGTCAATCGTGCAATTACGTGAGAGCAGTGTACCCCTTGCATTTCTTGCCACATTCATAACATTTGTGGAAATAACTTTCTAACGTACTGACGGCATGTCACTTGCTTGTACGTAGTCTGCTGTGTGGCTCTCTCAACACGAATTACCGACATTGGCTGCGTCAGTTTAAACCAAGAAACAGAAGTCTCGTTTCATCTTCATCTGTCGTGTGGGTCTTTGGCTTGGATGGCAAACCTCGTTAATTTGTTGTACAACATAGAAGAACATTCTTCACCCTTACATCACTCTTACAACGCATTATATAATCCAGTCACAGCACAATCCATGGGTACTGCAAGTGTCCAACTTATTTACAGGTTACCCCGTGTTCTACGCTCCTATGTAGTGCAATTATTTTTTCAAGTGGCAATTGTAAGAGCACATTGGATAGGTGGTTGGAAAGGTGAGAGCGGCACCCCGGTGGTCGGACTGTCGAGAGCGGCTCCTCGTTGGTTAGACCGTCGACAGCAGCTCACCGGTGGCCGGTCAGTCAGGAGAGGCTCCCCTTTATCCATACCGTCGAGAGTGGCTCCTTTCTTATATAGCGCGGTATCCAGTCCTTGTGACTTTTAATAACGATTTACAATTCACTCACTGACAATTTCAACTTCTCTGGGAAGCATTCAGCTACGCTGCAAATAATGTGCGAAGACTAGATTTTTTCACATACTCACCACTGTCTGTAGCCAGGCATTAATTTATACAGCTCAGTGAATTTTGCCAACTTTGGTGTGGAAGAGGGTTAATCTTTTAATTAATGTTTGCAAATTTAGGACACCTTCCGTCAGTGGAAATGAACTAAATATTCCCTGATAAAAATCGATAATATTGAGTACTGGGAAAAATACTTGAATATCAGAGGAATTTGGGGTAAATGAAGGGTAGGCTTTGTTACAAATGCGGAGGTGTTTATATTACAAATGAATGGGTGTTTATGTTACAATTGCAAATCACTTAATGTTTAAGCTTACTGGCAGAAAACTTGAGTAGTTTACTGTACGAGGACACAAAGAGTAATTGATGGCAAAGATAACTTAATAAGGGTGTCCAAATAAAATGAAATACATGTATATCGATGACAGATACACCAACTGCTAACAAAATACTCATACTCATTCAATTTACTCCAATAGATAAAACAATTTTTAAAACTCAATGTAATTCATTTTAGATACATCTGGTGTTGTTTGTTGAATTAGAATTCGTCTTATAAGGCACTTCATATACATAGGTGTAATGTGTTTTGATAATATTGTCGTATTACCACGGAATTGGGTTATTTTAGCATTGTAATATTCTTCAAATGTTTGGGATAATGGCGTTGAGGTCTACCAAGTACATGTATAGATGATGCTCAAATGACATGTGTATTTGTTGCCCAACTGTTTATAAGCCTATACAAGGATAATAAAGCGATCGATCAAATCCCATAAATTAAAGGTTAACGGTAGCAACGTTCTGCCTGAATTATTAAGTCGTTGGGTTCGTAAGGTGTTGTTTCACTATGACCGGTGATTTATAATAGCTGTTGAAAAATCATTCAAACGTCATCATTTTAATTGCGTAGTTCAAGCAGTGCACGCATGTCTTTCTCGAAGCTCCCTTTAAGGGGTTATGTTAGTTCATCGCCGGCTTTACTGAGCACCAGCTGTTATTCGTTTCCACTTCGCCTTTAGGCGCAGCCTTCTGTTTTCTGTCGACAACCTTCCCCTTCTGTCGGCATCCTTCACGTTTTGTCGGCACCCGTCTTCTTTTGTCGGCAACATTAATTTTTTATGTCAGCCTTCTTCTTACAGCAGCCTTCTCGTCCTGTCGTCAGCCTTCTCCTTCTTTCGGCAGCCTTCTTCTTTCAGCAACCTTTTCCTTCTGTCTTTCACCGGCTGCCTCCTTCTTCTGACGGCAGTCTTCTCGGCCTATCGTCAGCCTTCTCGTTATGTCTTCATCCTTCTTCTTCTGTCGATGGCATAATTACTCTGTCGGCAGCTTTCTTCTTCATTCAGCAGCTTTCTTCTTCTCTCAGCAGTCTTATTCTTCTGTCGACACCCTTTTTCTTCTGTAGCCAACGTTCGTCTTCTGTAGGCAGCTTTATAGTTCTGTCAGCAGCCTTCTTATTCTGTTATGCAGCCTTCACCATATGTCGGCAACCTTCTTCGTCTATTGACAGCCTTCTCCTTCTGTTGACAAATTTCTTCTGATTGCAGTACGTTTTATCTGTCGGCCTTCTTCTACGGTTACCAGCCTTCTCCATATATCGGCAGCCTTCCTATTCTATCGTCAAGCTTTTTCTTCTGGCGCCAGCGTACTTCTTTTGAAGGTAACCGTGTACCTTTGTTAACAGACTTCCTCTTTTTATCAGCAGCATTCTTCTTCTGTCGGCGACCTTTTTCTCAAGTCAACAGCCTACTCCTTCTATCGGCAGCATTCTTCGTCTGCCGACAGCCTTCTCCTTCTTAATGGAACCTTCTTCTTCTTCTGACAGCAGCATTAACTTTCTGTCGGCAGCATTCTTCGTCTGACTGCAACCTTCTCCTTCTGATTGGAGCCTTCTTCTTCTGTCGGCAACCTTCTCATTCTGTTGGCAAACTTCTTATGTTTGCACTCTTCATTTTTCTGTCGTCAGCCTTCTTCTACCATCGGCAGCAATATTGTTCTATCGGCAGCCTTCTTCTTTTTTCTGTTGGCAGCCTTCTTCTTCTGTCTGCAGCGTTTTCTTCTGTCGGCAGCTTTCTTTTTTTATTATCAAGCTTCTACTGATTGCTATTTTTTTTTCTCTACTAGCAGCCTTCTTGTACTGTCCGCAACTATCCTCTTCTATCGGCAACTTTCTTCTTCTTTCGGCAGCCTTCTTCATATCGAAAGACTTCTCCTTCTTATAGTAGCAGCGGCTTTTTCTTATGTCGCCAACATTATTCTACTATCGGCAGTCTTCTTTTTCTATCAACAACCTTCTTCTTGTATCGGCAGCCTTCTTCTTCTACCGGCAGCCTCTTTCTCCTGTCGGCAGCCTTCACATTCTGTCGGCAACCTTCTTCGTATGTCGGCAGTTTTATAATTATGTTGGCAAACTGTTTGTTTACTATCTTTTTATATATCGGCAGCCTTCTTATGCTATCGGCAGCGTACTTCTTCTATAAGCAGGCTTCTTCTTATGCTGTCGGCAGCCTTATTCTTATGTCGGCAACTTTGTTTTCTTTCTTTGTCTTCTTTAAACAGCTTTGTATTTCTGTCGGCGTCTTCACTTACTGTCGTCAACTTTCTTCATCTGTCGGCAGTCTTTTCCTTCTGTTGGCAAACTTATTCTGTTTGCCCTCTTCTTTTCTCTGTTGGCAGACATTTTCTACTCTCTTAAGCCTTCTTCTTCTGTCAACAACTTTCTTCTTCTGTCAAGCAACCTTCTTATGTCAGCAGACTTATTCTTCTGTCAGCAGTTTTTGTCTTCTGTCGGCAGGTTTCCAGGTCCACGTGTCTTCTACTCTACTTTCTTGCATTCCTATTTACGCAGTCCTCCCGTCTCGGTCGTTGCCTTCCACCCTACGGCCTGACTGTTTCTTCGCATCTGCTTTGTTAGGTAGTCGACCCTCCTCCAACAGCACCAAAGGAACAGCCCAGGTCATCCGTCATTGACCATGAAAAACCTGACACAACGTCTGCTGTAATCGATGACGTAGACAAGAATAAAGTTCACTGCCTTATGTCAGTGTTCTAAATGTGGCCAGGCAGAATCAACGCACTCCGTTCAATGGGCGATGCACTGGTGAATGCGCATCACCTACTGTTTCTCCAACGCCACAGTGAAACAGCACCTATTGGCTTAATAATCCATGCGGGGCATTGCTACGGTTACCTTTGGTTGGCAATGTTGTTTCTTTCGCATCTGCTTTCTTATGTAGTCCGCCCTCCTCCAACCGCTCTCAGGGAACTGCCCTTGTCATCCGGCATTGCCAGGAAAAACTGATACAACATCTGATGTAAATCGATGACATAGACTCGAAGTAAATATCACTGCCTTATATTTCAATTACATTGGTAACTGGCGCGCATGCATGACTTGCATATTTGATTTGAAGGGAGGTGACTGTCATTGTTCGAAATGTGGCCAGGCAGAATCAACGCACTACGTTCAGTTGGCGATGAACGGGTGAATGCGCAACACCTATTATCTTCGTCTGCCTGCAACCTTCTCCTTCCGATTGGAGCCTTCTTCTTCTGTCGGCAGCCTTCTCATTGTGTTGGCAAACTTCTTATGTTTGCACTCTTCATTACTCTGTCGTCAGCCTTCTTCTACCGTCGGTAGCAATATTGTTCTATCGGCAGCCTTCTTCTTCTATCGGCATCCTTCTCCTTTTTTCTGTTGGCAGCCTTCTTCTTCTGTCGGCAGCGTTTTCTTCTGTCGGCAGCCTTCTTTTTCTATTATTAAGCTTTTTCTGTTTGCTATTTTTATCTGTACTGGCAGCCTCTTTATACTGTCGGCAACTATCCTTCTATCGGCAACTTTCTTCTTCTTTCGACAGCCTTCTTCTTATCGAAAGCCTTCTCCTTCTTATGGTAGCAGCGTTTTTCTTCTTATGTCGCCAACATTATTCTACTATCGGCAGTCTTCTTCTTCTATCAACAACCTTCTTCTTCTATCGGCAACCTTCTTCTTCTTATTATTATGTCAGAGCGTTCATCTTTTGTAGGCAACTGTTTACTTCTGTCAGCCGACTTCCTCTTCTGTCATCGGCATTCTTCTTCTTCTACAGGCAGCCTCTTTCTCCTGTCGGCAGCCTTCACATTCTGTCGGCAACTTTCTTCGTATGTCGGCAGTTTTCTAATTATGTTGGCAAACTGTGTGTTTACTGTCTTTTTATATATCGGCAGCCTTCTTATGCTATCGGCAGCCTCCTTCTTTTATAAGCAGGCTTCTTCTTATGCTGTCGGCAGCCTTATTCTTCTGTCGGCAACTTTCGTCTTCCGTAAACAGCTTTGTATTTCTGTCGGCAGTCTTCACTTACTGTCGGCAACTTTCTTTATCTGTCGACAGCCTTCTCCTTCTGTTGGCAAACTTATTCTGTTTGCTGTCTTCCTTTCTCTGTTGGCAGACATCTTCTACTCTCGCAAGCCTTCTTCTTCTGTCGACGACTTTCTTCTTTTGTCAAACAACCTTCTTATGTCAGCAGACTTCTTCTTCTGTCATCAGCCTTTTTCTTCTGTCGGCAGGTTTCCCCGTCCACGTGTCGTCTACTCTACTTTTTTTGCATTCCTATATACGCAGTCCTCCCGTCTCGGTTGTTGTCTTCCACCCTACGGCCTGAGTGTTTCTTCGCATCTGACTTGCATATTTGATTTGAAGGGAGGCGACTGTCATTGTTCTAAATGTGGCCAGGCAGAATCAACGCACTACATTCAGTTGGCGATGAACGGGTGAATGCGCAACACCTATTGTTTGTGTAGCGCCACAGTGAAACAGCACCTTTTAAACTAATTGGTTTCATACTCGATGCCTGACATGAAGCATAAAGCCAATTTGTTTGGCAATGTTGTCTCAGGCCGTTGATCGATCGCTTTGTCGTCGTTGTGTCAGGGGGTTGTCGCATAAATTTGCAATGTCAAAAACACATATGACAACGTCTTCCTTCCAGGCCCTTAGCTTGCTTTTCAAATGGGGGGCATTTTGTCAATAAAGACTACAGGGGCGCCACAAATTCTCCTGCGGGGACATATTTTCTTAGTGAACTCCAAGAGGACGCCATTAGGGTGTCAAATTTTCGCAGGGGGCGTTACAAGTTCACATGGGGGAGGGGTCATATTTATCCAAAAGAGATGGTGCCACGAGTATTATGCACAAAGCATTTCTACTTATTAAATTGTTTCATACAATAAGACAAACGTAATTAAGACACACGCACGCACACACGCATACTTCCTGGATTAATTATAGATTACAAAAATATTAAATTTAGAAAATATTTCATGAATATAGTAAATTATGAAAAGCCCAGTCATATGTCGAGGTCAAAATGTATGATAAGTAAAATTTAAGAAAAGCACGTGCTGTTTACGCACACCGATTTATGCACTATGCTTTGCAATTAACTTGAAAAGTTTATTAATTAAATTTCAATTAACTTATAAACTATCCAATTAAATTCAATTAACCTCGTACATTTCTTAGGTCAATTATATTAAATTATCCATACACGTTTCTCAGGTCAATCAAATTAACAATTAATGTTATTCAAATAATTATTAAATTATGTGTTGGTAGAAATGTTTACACTTTTAAAACGATTCAAAAAGCACAAGACTTATAACAGAAATGTGTTTTGTAATTTTAGCGAAAAGAGATCCGCTCATTTACATTTACTTGCCAAATCATTTCTTCAAGGGGCATTTGATAAAATGATAATAGTTGTAGATGCTTACAAAAATATTTTCTGGAAGGGTTTAAACGTGGTGGATGAAGAATTGAGGTGTGGGTTAGGTTTCCCTTTACACACTAACATTTAAATATGTGTCCGTTATTTGTTATGCATCACTGCAATTGGCATGCGTTTGATTTAAGTTGGCACTGTAAAAAGAACTCACATTGAAGCAATATTACCTTTCTCAACATCTCCCCATTAACGGTTTAATGTACACATGAAACAATTTTAGATGCTTAGGTGTAATGGCCCCATAGTCCCACTTGGCTTCAAGTTGCCAGCCCCATATATTTATTTTAAACAAAGATTTGCTGAAGCCACGGTTAGCCATCAACTTATCACCACCAGAGGAAATTCTATGCCTTCCCTCCATTTCACACTTGCCTCAAGTGTCAGCCCAGCCAAGTTGGTGCAGTGCTCTTGTGTTCTGGATTGATCTGCCTCCCATTCACACATGGCTGCTCCTAATCTCTCATTGGAGACTGGAATAGTAAAATAGTGTGGGTGTGGGTGTGCGTATGTGTGTGTGTGTGTGTGTGTGTGTGTGTGTGTGTGTGTGTGTGTGTGTGTGTGTGTGTGTGTGTGTGTGTTTGCGTCACAACAAAGATAGTACTTGGCTTGCAACTAACCACCAGTAAGGTGATTTGGTAACACATATATAGTTAGAATAAGATTATTTATCAAACAAATTTGAGAGTGGCATAACATATAATATATTATTATATTTGTACCCCCCCACTCTGAAAAATGTGAACCCCCAATAATATGAAGGTAATATAATAATGTTTTAATAAATATGAACCCCTTTTTTAAATGTGAAGCAGCATTTCAAAAGCGTGAAACCCTTTTATTTTCAAAAAAGTGAACCCCTTCTCACAAGCGTGAACACCCCAATAATATTATGAAGATATTGTTATTTTCATAAAAGTGAACCCCCCATTTAAAAAAAATAACCCCCTTCTCAAAAGCATGACACTTCCTCTCTAAAGCATGAAAACCCCCATAATATTATTATTTTCACATTTTTATCAAAATAATATGAGTATTTTGATATTATTGGAGGTTCTCGCTTTTTAGGAGGTGGTTCACCATAAGGGGTTNAAAGTGAACCCCCCATTTAAAAAAATAACCCCCTTCTCAAAAGCATGACACTTCCTCTCTAAAGCATGAAAACCCCCATAATATTATTATTTTCACATTTTTATCAAAATAATATGAGTATTTTGATATTATTGGAGGTTCTCGCTTTTTAGGAGGTGGTTCACCATAAGGGGTTCACATAAAAATGGGGGTATTCATATTTTTGTAAAAGGGAGGTTCACAAAAAGGGGATTCACATAAACCCCTGAACCCCCCTGGCTATGGGCCTGTATTCGTTGGAGGTGGTTTGTTCGTCTCCACGTTTCGTTTCAAAATAAATCGCTCCAACCGCGCCGTCTGACGAGCAAAATTAACGTTGTTATTTCCGCAGTCTGGTGTTCTTCACGTCGCCCGGTGCCTTGCACAAAGCTAACATTGACGGTAGCGAGCATGTGGTGATCGCATCGATAGGAGTGAGATGGGTGTATGGCGTGGCGTTTGATCGCAGCAACAAGCGAGTATGCTGGACCGATACAAGTACGGGACTTTAGTGGGTGGCGCAGTGGCTCGGCGGTTAGACCACTGCACTCTAAATCAGGAGGAAGCTTTAGCAACTTCGTTCACCCCACACTGCCTGTGTCTGTCGGAAGATAAACTAAAAGCTGTTGGTCCATTCTACCTGGTGTATTTGACAGGGGAATAAAACTGTCCCGTGGACAGAGTGGTATGCGCGCGTGCGTGCATACGTGCGAGCTTACGTGCATTCGTGCGTGCGAGCATGCTAGCTTGCAGGCTTGCGTGCGTGCGTGCTATCCGAAACATGTAAAGTAGAAAAGTAACAAAGTGTTCCATAATTGACGGCTTTTCATAAAGAACATTATCTCGTTACAAGCATGAAACGTGTAACTTGTGGTTTCCCCAGTGTGTGTGAATCAGATATAATTGTCACAACTTTCGCCAGCGGACACGATCAAATGCAAGAAGCACTTCAACGTAGGCAGCTGACATTTTATGTAAGCATATATGCATGCATGCGTTTATTTAAATATATTCATCGTAATTTACCAGCTGTTCTGATGTGTTGCAGTATCAAAGACCATCGAATGTTCCGACTACAACGGCCAGAAACGTCGAATCTTACGCCGCACTACATCAAAAACACATGGCATATACATTGAAGGCGACCTGCTTTTGTGGACACAATACTCACCACCAAGGTAACACAT
>SDWI01001859.1:24079-35178 GCA_009193005.1 Lamellibrachia luymesi | reverse complement strand
TTAGTCGCTAGATGGAGCTGTCACTCCCGCTAGGGGGAGGTGCGCGCGCAACCGGATGGAGATGTAGACCATGGGTGTAAATAAGTGATGTTTTAAAAGCTAATAACTACTACTTACCTTACCTGATTAAACACTACAGGCACCTATCTGATTAAACACCACATGTACCTTAACTGATTAAAAACCACAGGTACCTTACCTGATTAAACATCGCAGGCACCTTACCTGATTAAACACCGCAGGCACCTTACCTGATTAAATACCACAGGCACTTTACCTGATTAAAAACCACAGGTACCTTACCTGATTAAACACCACAGGTATTTTACCTCATTAAACACCACAGGTACCTTACCTCATTAAACACCACAGGTACCTTACCTCATTAAACACCACAGGCACCTTACCTGATTACACTCACAAAGATGGCACGAGCTCATAAAGAATTAATTGCTGGGCTTAATTTACAACGTTAGTATCATGTGACCACTAATTAAATTAACATTCTCCCGATTAGCTTCGTCGTACGATATATCGTGTTCAGTTTGCATGTGTGCGTGATAAAATGGGCAACATCCATAGTCGCACATAGCAACCAATCACACCAATTAACACAAATGTGGCATTTTATCCTGATCAACACACCCGTAATTAGTTTCATCGCACGGTCTATCAGGTTCAGTTGTTGCTTGTGTGCAGATGTTCGTGTTAGACTCAGTATACAATTAAAACTACCAGTTTAATAATATAGTTTATTATTTATTCCTATAGTGAGGAATGAGAAAATTGTTGTGCTTGCAGATAGTCGGTGGAAGAATGAAACGTGTCTCACTGGAAATGTAAAAATTATAATAAAGTATCAGTGTCTTATACACGTTTTTATAAAATAAAAAAACGTAAATATTACTGCGCAAGGGGGCGTCACAATTATTAATGTGATTATTAAAAACGTACTACTGGCCCTGTCCCATTTTGTTGTATCATAATATCCGCATACGCAAATTGTTAAAATGTATTGGGAACAATAATCTTGGGAAGGTACGTACAGAAGCACGTGACGAACACACGGCGGCGCTTGAGGGCATCACTGTACATCCGTTGGAGGGATCAGAAAGCGAGAACATGAAAAGCGTCGTCCGGTCTTCGCGTAGTTGCGAATGTTTCTCGATTACAGCGATCACGATACATGCGTTTTTTTCTCACTTGTCTTTTATTATTATTCCAGTCATTGGTCAGCAGTAACGTATATGATTTATCAACAAACATAGCCACCTCGAGTTAACCAGCAACTTTACGTCGCTATGTCACGGTCAACAGCTTTCATTCGCACCTACCAGTTACAACGAATGAAGAACACATTAATAAACTACTATTTTGATTACTTTTTTATGACTCCTATATAAGTTTTGCAGTTAATGTAATGTAAATTGGCACGTAGTCATATTAATCCGGAGTGATGTTTCTACCACACTATTACTAACGCTACACGTACAGCATTCAGTATCAATATATTCCTTTCAACTCACTAACTCAATTGTTGTTTGGGGAAAGCGTATGACAAGGAACATATGCAGGTTTTGAATCCATTTTGGCCGCTTATATGCACACTGAAACCAATACATCATGTGGTGAAACACTTCGACAGACTGATAATGTGTTCAGTGTTAGCTTGACAGTAATCGTGTAAGATATACTGTGCAACTAATGCAACACGAACTTGTGCATGTTATGTGATTAGTTTCGTCATATCATGTATCAGGATCAGATTGTATTTAAGCGGCCGACGGTGGACATTTGCCCAATATCAATAGTTATAACACAACCACCAGTTGCAACAACTGACTGGTCTTAATTTGTGTTTCATCGATATTACACTGGAAGTACACTTGGTGGAAATACGTGAGCGTGCTGCATTGGACATTTCAAAATGGATAAATATGACTTCGATGATATAAAGACTACAATCATTAGTGCAGTGATCATACTAAACATAACATTGAACGTTATAGTAGTCGCAGTAATCGTCAGATACCCAGAACTTCGCGAAGATCGCACGACGCTCTTTATGCTCTCACTCACGCTTTCTGATCTCGCCAATGGATGTACATCGATGCCCATCAGCGCCGCCCTGTGTTCGAAAGCATCGCCGAATGTTCGCAACGTGCTTCAATACCTTCCCAAGATTCACGCAATGTGCTCCCTTTGGTTCGGCTACAACTCAATGTACAGTCTGTGCTGGGTGACTGTGTGCAAGATGGTTGCCGTTACGAAACCTCTCCACTATGAACAAATACTCAGTCGGAATCGTTGCTATTTAGTCATAGCTGGAATTTGGTTGTCTGGAGCGATATTTGCCACTACAATTTCCCGTGGGATTGACACTTGGGATCTTAACACGTGCATATATGGTTTGAACACTAGTTCACCGCTTCCAGCGGTTACTGTAGCAATATTACTAATCGGTGTTGCTATCGGAGTTGTACTGCCTCCAATCGTGATGGCCTACGCCACTGCAAGAATATTCAGTGCAATCGTCCGAGCTCACCGACAAATCACTGCTCAGATAAATTCGATCGGAGGACATATTGACGTCGTCGGAAACATTCCGTCGTTGACTTCCAAGTCGATTCGCTCTGGTAGAAACGTGTTGATTATATGTTTGGCTTTTATCATTCTAACAATTCCGGAGGTTGTGTATGTTACGGCAGCAATTTTGGGGAAAGAAACCGAGTTTTCACCTTGGTTTAAATTTATAGCCGCCTGGACTGTGTTTTGTAATTCCTTTATTAATAGCCTTATTTATTTATTCATATTTCGATATGTTCGCAGGAAAGCAATACAAATGTTCAAGGAAGCCTGTAAATGTGCATATAACAAAACGTTCGAACAAATGGCGCTCTTTACGACACATTTAGAACAGGAGCTATGTCGAAAAAAACAGGGAGGACTGATTTTTTATTCTTATGTAAAATATGTGTTTATTTAATATCTGGAACTCTTTATTGCGTAAACTTGACACATTATTTGGGAATCTGCAAGGTTTTAACGGTGCGCCAAATTCTGATTATATTCGCTTCTTCTTTTATGTATCTTATCTAATGTTATTATATATATATACAAATATTTGTTCGAAATACATTTACGAATGAATTTACAATTCATATTATTAACTCACCGTTTTTGTCGGACAACGAAGTGAAATAAGCTTCTTTTTATTTCAATTAATACAAATGTAAAACGATCAAAGTACACACTGAAAAAACGAGATAGTGCTCTCATCAGGTAACCATGTTGGAAAAGCATATTCTGTGAACAATTTGATGGACAAATAAGAAGATCACTATTAAATGCGTGGTTATCTAACATGTACTTCATTTGTTATATCGGGTAAGCGAAAATTAACACTGAGGATCGTGACACAAAGACCATTTAAGACAGCCGGTTCAATCCGGTTATTTACATATGTCGAACAATCATAGCTCGTATGTTTTTAATCACCACGACGAATCAAGTACGTGAACAAGAAGTGAAAGTGATACACGGGAAGGTACAGACGTTACATCAACATGTACCTACTTTATTTCGAAGATGTCAAACCAGTGATCATCAGCGCAGTGATCGCATTGAACATTACATACAACGTTATCATCATCGCTGTAATTTATCAGATGTCCGCAACTGCGCGAAGATCGCGTGACACTTATCGTGCTCTCGCTTTCTGGAAGACGTTGTTGTTTCGTACTTGCTGGGGTTTGGTTGTATGCAGCGATGATACCGACAGTACTATCACATCGGGTCGCTGCTTGGAATCTTGAGACATAATTTAATACGGCATGACAACAACCAACATATAAACTGCCAACATGAATTGCAGCTTCTTTAGTGTTTGGTGAATTGTACTGCTTCTTGATGTGATAGTTTTCGCCACTGAAAGAATACTTTGCGCCATAGTCCGAACTCACCGTCAAATCGCAGCGCAAGCTAATTCGACCGCAGGACACATTGACTTAGGACATATTCCGTCTTTGACTTCGATTCGATTCGTCGATTCGCTCTGGTAGAAAAGTGTTGATTATATGTTTTGTATATCTGGTTATAATTATTCCTGTGACAGTATATGTTGGTGCTGTATTGTAGGGATGGAATACGATTGATCCTCTTCGTTTAAATGTGTCGCAATATAGACTGTGTTTTGCAATTCGTTTGTCAATAGTCTCCTTTATGTATTATTGTTTCGATATGTTCGCAGGAAAGCGTTTGGCATGTTCAATGATGGTGTGAATTTCAGTAGTTAACAAAGGAAAAAGAATCGTCATTAACGATGAATTTGCTTGAAAGTTGTGGTGTCAATAAAATGTATTTTCCATCATGTGTTCTTTTTGCTTAATATATGTATGTATTCGAAACATATATAATTATATAGAGAACATGTAAAACAAATATTTAATTAAAAGAAACTCACTTTGAAATATGTGTAGGTAAAGTGTGATATGTCGAACATCAATTGTACGCAGAATTGAATGTAGACAGCGATGAAAAACCAAGGTGCTTTTTAATTTTTTTTCGCAATCTTGCTTGCGCAGTAGACTTCACTTAACATAATCACGTTTAACTGAATCAGCCGTTTCTAGAATCAGATATATTGGCAGGTTTCGATTTTTTAGAATATGTATCGCCGAAATGCCCTCGTTGCTGTATGCTATGTGCACAGAGTGTGTGAATATAAATAATTTAAACGTGTTAAGAGCTAGACCGTTCATCTGCGGCCACGACAGATGATCTTCACCTCGATCTGTGTCGATCGCGTAATGTTCACCGTCCGAGTGCGTTCACCGACGGCCGCGGTAGATGTCACCGATGACGTTGGATAGTTGAAGAACCAGCGCCTCGATCGGCGTCGACGATGGCTGTTTCTAGTGGCGCTCTCCCGTATCGGTGACATTTGCCGATCGGTAGATCTCGATCGCTTACTCGGCATTGGAACGCGAACTAGGCACTGAGCAAATTTTATTTAACCAAACGTGATAGGAAATAACATAAAATAATTTAAAATAATAAATATTAATAAATAAAAATAAAATCAGCAACATGTTGTCAGGTCCACAGCAGTCGTCGTCTGAATAAATAAAAAACGCTCGGTAACACCGTACACGTGTGCATCTCCCCGGAGGTTCCCCGGACCCCGGGGCAACTCCTCGTCACAAAGCTAAACATGATAACGAAATAAAAGTGAGTCTTACTACCAACGCGTCGTGTCGTCTGCAGCCGCAACAGCGATCGGTTAAACCGGAAGCACGCGTGAGGCACCTGGAATAAAAAAATCACCGATGATTAACCGATTACCTTTTTAATAACTTTTTCCGGCTGCCTTGGCTACATCTCAATAAAAATAATATCTTCACCTTGAACACACGCAGTATAGACCTATGCTTACAAACTTCAGAGAGCTATGTTATGCTTACCTCGGAGTAGTAGGCGTCCGTCCGGAGAGTAGTCTTGACTGTAGGACACCCACAACCGTGCAGTGCCTTCACGTGTCACTTCCGGTAGCCGTGTGATCATATGTTGCGTCTGAAGACGAAGTCATTATGTTTCCGCTCAGATTCAGTGCCTAGTCGTGAATGAGGTGTTCCAGGAAATCTGGGATTTGCACCGTTTGCGCTGTGAACCCGTAGACAGACACATCTTCAGTTTGTCTTCTCTTCACGTAGAGTTCAACATCATCGCACGGTTTGTGTCGTCCAATCCACGGCTTGAAATTACCCTCGAGATCGTTCACCCTTCGTTGCGACGTGTGCCAACAACTAGTCAACAATAAAAGCAGTAATAAGATTTATTATATAACATTATTCAACGGTATAGCTTGTAGGAGATATATCAAGTAAACAATATTGTGATATATTAGTGTAAACCCAATACCAGTAATAATAAAACTTCCATAGTCTACCATGGCGTCTAGATACCCAGGCATTAGAGTTCAGATGCGTTTACCAACATAGTTAAGCCTACTACTATTACTATTTTTCCTGTATTCCGTCTAGCCTCAACGTGCAAAACAAAATACAGTGCAAATACTCGTCACATATTTAGGTCAGAGGAACGGGCATTGTTAGTTAAACTTACCAACTATAATGTTGATCCATTGTGAGTAATGTCCAGATATCCGTGAGTTTGGTCTCCGAAAGACGATAACGCGTCAAGCCGCCTTCGAATGTTTATGATCGGAGCCCGTTCAAAACGCTTCCGTCTTGTTTGAAATCTAGCTTGTTAATGATTGCTACCAGTTACCACACCGTGACATAATGATAATGGCGCATTTCATTGGCCATGTTTGATTTAAGTCAAAGAACAATAGACGTTCGAATGTCATAGAAACCGCTTGGCGATGAAAACGTTGCTTTCTAACGTAAGCACGCAAAACGTCGCAAACAAACGTCCAACGTTCCCGCGCATTTGTACTGCAACTCCGCGAAGTACTGTTTGCTACATGCTGCACATTACTGTTATTCTTGCCTTTAGAACGAATCCCAAAGGTCATGGTTTAGTTTATGTATAGCCTGACTAAGATATTCGTATATATGGTAAACTGTGGTAGACCATGCTTTTTCATATATTGTGTACGGTAATTGTATGGAATACCATGGTTTAGCTGTTTCAAAACAACATAGTATTTTACCATGGTTTTCCTGTTTCAAAACACCACGATTTCCATGGTATTTTATGTTATTTTACCATAGTTTACCTGTTTCAAAACACCATGTTATTTACCATTGAATACGATGGCATATTTTCACAAGGGAGGTGCCAGAACTAACGAACTACACCTCATAGATAGGATGTGCATACTGTTAAATGCATTCTTTTAGGAATCAATGAAATGGTACGTAGTGGCTTTCCTGTAATGAGATGGTGGTTTCGCACCTTTTTCCCATCGTTGGTCACCGTAACCTGGACCCCGACGGACGTGGTCCGACTGACACTCGAGGGCCTCCCGTGCCGCATTGACTGCCTCGGGAGTGTCTCATGTTGTCACACCTGACGGAGGAGGTTGTCAAGTCGACCTCTTGCTGTTGTCGTTCGCTCGCTCGCCGGCCCCTGCCGACCGGCGGCATTTCCATGGCATGTGTCTGTAAACACAAGATATTAATTCAACCGACTCCCAGCCGTTTGGTGGGGTTAACATAACATCAATATTAATTCAACCGACTCCCAGCCGTTTGGTGGGGTTAACATAACATCAATATTAATTCAACCGACTCCAGCCGTTTGGTGGGGTTAACATAACATCAATATTAATTCAACCGACTCCAGCCGTTTGGTGGGGTTAACATAACATCAATATTAATTCAACCGACTCCAGCCGTTTGGTGGGGTTAACATAACATCAATATTAATTCAACCGACTCCAGCCGTTTGGTGGGGTTAACATAACATCAATATTAATTCAACCGACTCCAGCCGTTTGGTGGGGTTAACATAACATCAATATTAATTCAACCGACTCCAGCCGTTTGGTGGGGTTAACATAACATCAATATTAATTCAACCGACTCCAGCCGTTTGGTGGGGTTAACATAACATCAATATTAATTCAACCGACTCCAGCCGTTTGGTGGGGTTAACATAACATCAATATTAATTCAACCGACTCCAGCCGTTTGGTGGGGTTAACATAACATCAATATTAATTCAACCGACTCCAGCCGTTTGGTGGGGTTAACATAACATCAATATTAATTCAACCGACTCCAGCCGTTTGGTGGGGTTAACATAACATCAATATTAATTCAACCGACTCCAGCCGTTTGGTGGGGTTAACATAACATCAATATTAATTCAACCGACTCCAGCCGTTTGGTGGGGTTAACATAACATCAATATTAATTCAACCGACTCCAGCCGTTTGGTGGGGTTAACATAACAACAATATTAATTCCACCCTAAGAGACGCGTTGTTCGGTCTTCGTTCCATGAGCCAGTAGCTAATCGGCTGTCCTGCGGAACCGCTGTAGAATCTCTGGAAACTATCGGAAAGGAAACTACTCGTTTGACAAAAGTTGTCCAACCAATTAGTGTCCGTCTACACTGAACACGTAACGCTTGTAGAACAAATAAAACAGTGCTACTCCGATTTCAGCTCCATTTTAAGATTCCAGTGGAACGCACTAATGCGCTGACATTACACGTGGACGATGTCATATTTGGTTCAGTAGAAGGACATAATGTCAATTAAGAAGAGTAGTTGCAAAGACACAACTTTTAAATAACAATATAGGATACATGAAATTGTGCGGTGTGCGCGCGCGCGCGCGTGTGAGTGTGTGTGCGTGCGTGCGTGCGTTTGTGCGTGTGTGTATGTGTGTGTGTGTGTGTGTGTGTGTGTGTGTGTGTTGTTGTTGCTCTTTCACAGCAACTGCCATCATTTCGTTGACCTACTGACCAAGTTTTGTCAAAATCACATGCATCCACCACTTTTAAAACGCCCCGACATGCGATACTCGTAATTTTTTTTTACAAAAATAGCAATGTATTCTTGCGCCCACGTTGCCCATAGCAGAACACTTCCCAATAATCCCTCCGCTTATTAAACTCTCAAAAAATACACTATGTCACAGCCAATAGATTCTACAAACAAACCTGTGAATATGCCTGCTTAGTTGCACTTATGTCAAGTCATATGAATTGTTTAATTTAACATATCACAATTTACTGGGTCCTATATCCGTGAAACAATAGATAATAAACGATAAATAGGAAGGTCAACTGTGGTCTTACCCCTAGAACATTTTAGGAAATGGCTACGGTAGGTTACACTCTAGGGGTGTTCGGGATCAGCTCAAAATCTTGTATAAATATGATTTAGGATAAATACTACATTGCGGATTCTCTCGGCGTCTGCAATATATAAACCACTTATGGAAATGGACAGGCTAAGTCATTGTTATGTAACAAAAACGATGTATTTCTTTAATACTGCAGTTTTGACACATACCTTTTAATACCGATGTTTAAAATATTGATTAATTCTGTTACGGAGTCCATTTTAATATGTGTGCAGTACCATTGCTAGACTGTCGAGTGTGCTATTGCTAAGTGTCTAAACGTTGTTAAACACACACGTCAAACATAATATTTTTCGTGTTGGTTACAAGGTGGAGTCCTATATCACATCAATAAAAGTGCATATCAAGTTCTTTGATACAACCCAATACTTTTTTGTCTGCTTATTTACATCTTCCACATGCAGACAAACAACCTTTAATTCCCTTACACTACAGGGTGAAATATCGTGTTTAAATAGGTATTTCAATGTCTTGCTTCCTAGAAATAATGTAGGAGTAATTGTGGGTGGATTGGATAAAGTGGTAGAATGCAATGTGCATCCACGACAATTTTTTTTTAGCAGTAACGGAAACAACCACGGAATTAACATAGTCGATGTTAATTGTGAAAACATATCTTCGATGAACCTGATGGACAAATACAGTTTTACAAATGCAATGGTGCTGGATTTTTCAGCAATTAAATTACGTCTGCTTCTGAAAAAAACATTTACATTTTTACTCCATATAACGTTTTCTTCGATTTTTTTAAACATAATTTGGCCATTTAATGAATTCTGGACTAGGTAGATGTATTTAAACATCCGTTCAAAAACATATAATATGCGTCACGCCCGTCATCTGTGATCGAGGTGTGCACTTTAAGGCTGAGACAATTGTAGGCTTCAACAATCGGATAGCCATCGATAAGTAGCTTTGCTATGGTAAACAAAACCACTTGTCCTACCCCAATGTAACTGCCAGGACACATCGCATTAAGTGGGTTCAACAGTGGAACAGACGACGAGACAACAATAAGAGAATGCGGAGGAATTGTTTTATTTGTACACTGATTGATATATTTTCATATGACGTGTTGTAATAGTTTAATAAAATGTAATGCAGACTTATTAGATTTAAGTCTTAATACTTTATAAAATATTCAAATTAATCTTTTTTAGCATTAATAAAAAATAATCGTTATCAGTACAATTCTAACACCCCTTATCATTATTATTATGGTGTTTTTTGTTAACGGCCGTGCAACCAATATATTCGGTAGTAAAACAACCAGTTCCACGTGTACGTCGTTTAGGTCGACACACAGCTGTATGTTGACTTTCCGCGTAATGGTGCTGCGTCCGCCGCCGACCGGATATCCCGTTGTCTTATTAACGTGACAGTATGGCAGGCATCGCGCTACCTACTTTTAGACGAGACAAAGACAGAGTCACTACTGTCCTCAGCACCGAACAATCGTGTTCCACAGACACCTCTTCTTCCCATCGACATCTGCGGATGTAACGTCAGCATTTGAGCCAAAATACGTGACCTGGGTGTCCAGCTCGACTCTACGATGTCGATGGCTGCACACGTTAGCCGTGCTTGCTGGACTGCCTACGCCCAGCTGCGTGGCATACCGCGAACACGATCAACTCTGCCGCTCAGAGTGTGCAAGACGCTTGTACACGCGCGTGTCACGTCGCAACTCGACTTCGGAAACGCGGCCCTGTACGGCATTACCGGAACCCTGCAGCATCGACTCGAAATGTTCCAGCGATCAGATCCTACTGTGTACATCGACGTGACCAATACAGCATGACAGCGGCACCACGAGAGCTGCACTAGCTACCTGTGGTGCAGCATGACAGCGGCACCAGGAGAGCTGCACTAGCTACCTGTGGTGCAGCATGACAGCGGCACCACGAGAGCTGCACTAGCTACCTGTGGTGCAGCATGACAGCGGCACCACGAGAGCTGCTCTAGCTACCTGTGGTGCAGCGCATTCAGTTTAAACTGTCTATCTAGATGCACGGCGCCGTGCATGCAAACACTCCACGCTACCTTGCTGACCTTATATCTCCTTATGTCCCCTGTCTCCTGACCCATCTCTCATTGTTGTTCCTAGGGCAAACCAGGTCCCACCCTCTAGAACGCTCTTCCAATAGGGCTAATAACGCAACGTGATTCTACACGTCTTAAGAGGGACCTGAAAAGCTTTCTCATTAATAACGTTTTTCGTAATTTTGTGTGTATGTATATATATATATATATATA